>JASDQU010109192.1:100942-111318 GCA_032191745.1 Picea mariana
ACAACATCTTACAAAAAATAATTTTATATGATGATCTAGTTTTGGGAAGCCTTACGAGAACACCTTAGAAGAAAGTTAAGAGATTTCAAACATTGTTTTTATTAAAAAATCTATGAATTAAAATACAAACCCTTTATCATATGATCTTATTCTTATTCAAGTATGTTAGCATTCTATTGATTTATGACATGTAAATTCAAAATAAGGCATACTGCTAACAGGTTGACCGATCATATTGATAAAAAAATATGATATTTTTCCATTTAATTTTACTTTTTCGTCCTTACTTTTTCTATTATAGAAATTTTATTAAAATAATCAATATACCCAGATCTTAAGATTTCACTGGTAGATTGTTTTCTTACTTTAATATTATTTAGGTAACATAAACTATCACAAACTATATGAAAACGGAAATGATCTGTCTCTGTATTTATCTTAATCTTAGACATCATATTTAAAAAATTATACATGTATATACATATTAACTAAACATTAAAATATAGTAGAGAGTGTTCATGAAAACTGCATGCCTTTAAACATTAAAATATAACAGAGACTATCAGCCCTGTTTAAAGGCTGGGATGTGGGTTGCCAGACCTGATTGTCATGGAGGTGGGTTACACTTTCATGACAGTCAGGTCTCCAAAATTCTGAAAAACATTTTTTCGGCCGAACTAAAAATATTTTTCGGCCGAAAGATATTGTTTTCGACCGAACTATTTTTCGGCCGAAAAAATAAATGTCAAATCGAATGGTGCAATAACCACCCCCTCGATTTGCGTGTAAAAATTTGGTCAGCCGGATATTTTCTTTCCAACAATCCTTTTTTGGTCGAACAATTGTTCGGACGAACTATTTTTTGGCCGAAAATTTGTTCGGCCGAACTATCTTTCGGCCGAAAGATTGTTTATATAGTAACCACACATCGATATTGAAACATTTTAGAAAATTTGTTGTCGTTTGTTGTCGTTGTCGTGAGCTCGTGTGTGAGGAGGTTGCGCACCTGAGGTCACCGGGAGGTCATGAGCATAGGGGTTGTCATTGCATTTGCGAGCATGGATGCGACAAACAACAGGTAAGTTTCTATACTTTTAATGTCGTATAGGTTTTAAAATATATGTTTTAAATGTAAATCTTTGTATTTTTGGATTGTGAGGGGGCCGCGGGTGCCTATCCATGTGGCCAATATGTGGGCGTACCCACGGCTTGGTCATAGGGCTGGCCACCCGCGGCCAAATTCTCCAGAGTCACAGTCGCCCCAAAATAGTGTCAAAAACCGTCTCAAAAACCGTTGTTGTGGCTTTAATTCGACTAGACTGTGTGGAAAAACCTACTCCTGTCAATGTTTTAGTTTTCATAGACAGTCTCTGCTATATTTTAATGTTTAAAGGCTGGGTCGCGGGTTGCTATCCCTGTTTAAAGGCTGGAATGTGTGTTGCCAGACCTGATTGTCACGAAAGTGTAACCCACCTCTGTGATTTCACCCTCATCTTTTGTAGAAACTTTTGAAATTTTGTCAAGAGCATTATGGGATTCATAAATATTTTTAAGGTAGGGATTTTAGTCTGTCAAGGGAATCATAACATTTTCTTTAGTTTTACCAGTTAGAATTTTCCTCTAAAATTTCTTTGGATATAGCTTAGAAAGGTGCAAATGGTTCTCTTGTTTTCTATTTACATAGTGCCTTTTTTTTTTCTTTTAATAAGGGTTTTGTATCTATTAATATTATTGTATTTCAAAGACTCATTAGAGGCATCCTTAATGGATTTTATGGCAAGTTTACACTTGTTATAATATCAAGGATTGACAATTCTATTCTTCTTTTTACACAACACTTCAATAGAGAATATTTTTATGGAGGTAGATAGGATTGTTGTAAAATTATGATAGATGTTTTCAATATTGTTTATATAAGATTTAATTAAGTGTTGAAGTCCCTTAAAAAGAGATCAATTTTTTTTTTGTCAAAAAGTAGATTCTTTTGGTTACTAGACTTATCTTCAAGGGGGGTTTTGTGCAAGGTAAATTTCAGAGTTAGGGTTAAAGGTCTATGATCAAACTTCAAAGTCAGTCTCATGGTCGTTTAAAAGGTCAAAATTTACTATTTGGTTGTAAACAAGGATATATGATATCACATAGTCCACAACACTACTACCCGGGCCATGGTTACAAGTCATTTGGTTAGATTTCTTCCACTTCATTAGACCATTACAAATGATTAGATATTGAGAATTGCAAAGATTGATTAGCTCAGTACCATATAAATTCTTGGTCAAGTCTTCTAAATTTCTCATGTATCTATTAGCTAAAAGAAGGTACTCATCTAGCCACAGAGGATTAGGGTTGGAATCATTGCTTAAGAAAATAGCTTCATTAGTTGCAGTTCTAGCATTAAATTCTCCTAGATGGAGGATACTACCTTCATTTCTCAGACTGTAAATATCTTTTTCTAATCTTTTATAGGGACAATTTGTATCTAGATTGTTTTTTGTGTCAAAGGTAGAATTAATAGGCGCAAAATAAAAAAAATCGATATACATCTTCTTAGCATTGATATCTGAAATCTCCACCCAAATGAATTGATTGAGAGGATCATTTTTATGAAGATGAATGTGAGGAGAAATGTGTGTTCTTATGTAACAAGTTATGCCTTCGAACCCTCTATGGGAGGATTTATTGTTCCATGTTGACCACAATATAAATCCATTTATGTTAGGGACCTTAGATTCTTCATGATTCCAGTTTCAACTAGAAATATAATATCAATTTCACTTGGGATCCAACTTAATATAGGCCCTTTGTTCCAAGGAAAGCCTCAACAGTTCTAAGAATGAATCTAAAATGTCTCAAATTGTTATTTGTTGTTATCCTTTTGGTCTCTATCCCTAATAATAGATTTTCGGTTCCTAATTATTGCCCAATTTCCTTCCTTTCTGGCTCCCTTTACCTTTTGAACCTTCTTCCTTAATTTAGCTTGATCTTTTGGAATAAGGTCTTCATTTATAAATATTCCAAACCCTTTTAGGCTCTGATTTTTACTAAGTATTTCATATTAGTATGTCATATTTATGGGCATTAGAGCTTACCATAACCCAAATCAACCTATGTTTATGTTCAATTATTTTTTCCAACATTTTTGCTTCTATAAAGCCAATTGTTTCAATCTGTGATTTATTTTTTAATTCCTCCTTCTTACTATTGTGTCCTCATCTTTATTATTTTATACCAAAAATTATGAGGGCTCTTTTGTTACACTCATGGTCTAACTCTACTAGATTATGGTCAAATTGTTAATTAGCTTGTCTTCTATATCTTTAATCGTTCACCTCTTCTTCCACCTATTATTCCTTAGTTGATTGTTTTTTTTCTTGGTTGATTTTTTTAATTTTTTGTAATTTAGTCTCCATTTTGTGTAGTTGAGTCTAAACCTTAATAGTTTCTTGTCCATGTATCTCTCAATATTATCTTCTAAATATCTAAATTTATTATCAAGCATTAAATTATATAAAATAATCATTATAGGGTAGGTATTTTGTTGGGATCACATAGAAGTGGTTATTAATTTAGTATTAAATTATAAAAATAAAAATCATAATAAATTCATGAAAAAAACAAAATTTTCCAATATAAAGAGAAATTAAAATTATTATTATTTATTCTTAAACAATAATTAAGAAAAAAATATTTCTAAGAGTAATTTTAAATTAATGTTGTTTAATGAAAATTTGAATCATTCTAATAATTTAAGTGGTATGACTTTTATAAGATTTGTTTCAATATAAAAATAAAATATATTAAAAAGAAAAATGGAAAAAAATACCACCACTAAATATAATATTTATAAAGTTTATTTGTGATGAAAATAATGGTGATTTTGGAAATCTTCTCTTAATATTTTTCTAACACAAAAACAAAATTATAAAGACTTACAAATAATCACTTACCCTCTTAAAATAGGATAGATCAATTTTATTTAACTAACTAATTTTTATAAAAATATATTGTATTTATAATTAATTTATAATTATTATTAAAAAAAATGTAATATAAAATATTAAGTTTTTAATCCTCTTTTAATCAAATAATTACATACATTTTATGAAAAAGTTTCAAGACATTTGTTTAATAGCTAATAATTTTATATTTCCATTATTGGTATTTTTCAATAGTCAACATCCATACACACTTAATACTTACATTTAATGAACCAATAATGTTGTGTAAAAGGTTGGGTTTTAATTTTGTTTTTAAAAAAAATGTTTTTCATAGAAATAACTAACATTCATAAAATAATGTCTTGCATCTGACTAACCTCGCTAAAAATACATGTTATATTTATTTATTTATTATATGTGAATTGTTTTAGGTTATATACTTTATTATGATTAAAATTATGGAAAATCAATAAAATAGATAATTAATTAATAATTATAATTAAAACATTAGTATAAAGTATTGGGCTTTTAATTCGCCTTAATTAAAAAAATAATCACATTTTATTTTAAAGTTCCAAAACATTTACTAATAACTCATAAATTTATATTTTTAATATTGATATTTTTAAATAGTCAACATCCATACACATAAGTTAATATTTATGTTTAATCAGTTTTCAATAAACTAAATATTATATTTTCATTTTTTAACTAAAAAATTAAATAATTAATATTGATAATATTAATAATTTTCAATATAAAATCCATACATATAAGTTAATATTTATATTTAATCAATTTTCAATAAACTAAGTATTAGTTTATTATTTTTTAATTAAAAAAATAAATAATTATATTTTATAAAAAAATTTAAGAACATTTGTTGAATTGTTCAAAATTTATATTTTCAATGTTAACTTTTTTTAACTAGTTAACATCCATTAAAAAAAATGCTTTTATTTATTTAGTTAATTAATTAAAATAAATTTATTTAATTAATTAATTAAAACAATTTTATTTAATTAATTAATTAAAATAAATTGTTTTAAATTATATAAATTATTATGAACAAAATTATTTTATCTAAATAAATCAATAAAAATAAATAAATAATTAATAATTATTAAATAAAATAATGTAAAGATGTGGGATTTTAATTTTCTTTTAACTAAAAGAATAATCACATTTTGTGAACAAGTTTCAAGACATTTCCTCATTAACTCATTTTGTATTTCCAATGTTGAGTTTTTTTCAACTAGTGAACATCCATACACATAGGTTAATAGTGACATTCGATCAATTGTGAATAAGGTTGTGTCATGTCTTTGGGTTAATTATCTTTTCACTTAAAAAAATAAAATAATTACATAAAACATTTATTTAATTATTTTTAATGTTAATTTTATTTAAATAATTAATATTTATAAAAGTAATTATTATATTTATTTATTTATTTAATTTAAATAAAAAATTTAGATTATATAATTTATTATGATTAAATTTATAATATTTAAATAAATTATTAAAATTAAATAATTAATTAATAATTATTATAAAAACTATCTTAGAAAATGTTGAATTTTTAACTCTTTTCAATTAAAATATTAATTACATTTTATGAAAAATTTAATAACAATTACTCAAAAGCTTATAATTTTATTTTTCAATGACTGAACATCCATATATATAGATATTAATACTTACATTTACTCCATCGCAAATAATATTGTGTAAAGTGTTGAGATTTTAATATTAAAGTAGATTTTCCTAGGATGGGGTGTTAGTGGGAACCACGCATCCAACAAAGTAGCCAGGAGAGAGCCATCATGGTGTCAACCACGTGACGGACATGTGCCTCCCCCTCCCTCCACCTTAATGCCTTTAAGACGACCTTGCATGAGACAGGGCGCCATTACTCTCAATGTGCCCTGCTCTGCCTTGTCGTCCCTTCGATGGACCAACGCCATTGTTCTGCTTTTACTCTGCGCGCGTGTTGGTTTAATGAAACACACCAACTCCTCAGGCTTTATGAACTGCACCAGGTGTTCCGGATGCCTCATTCTCTCTTGGTTAATTTCTCCAGAGCTTGGCCTCCTGCCCAACAACCCTTTTTTAAGTGTTGTCGCTCACTCCCGCTCGTTTTTTCCCTCCCTATGTTTCAGAGATGCTCAGGCAGAGAGGGAACTCCAAAAGAGGTTTGGCATGGTAGCCCAGCCAACCATGTTTGGCCCTCCACCCTCCGCTGCACCTTCCCACAATTCCTCCTCCTCATCCTCCTCCTTGGTGTAGTCAACTCATACTCTAGCCAGCCGCTCGCCCCTTTCATCATCGTTTGCCTATAGGATGGAATGGATTGATTTCTCAGGGACCTCGTTGGGATTCAACCCAGGACCCCTGGGAAACACGACCTCAGTTTCTCTCCCAGTTCCATTGGCTCCTCCCAACTCATAGGCTTGCTCGACCTCCCAGTCGCTTCATCCCCCACTTCTTGGTGCTCGTTCTCAGGTTGACAACAACCTTGAAGTAAGCTAGAATTCATGTCTACAGCCCCACTCACAAGTTGACTCTAGCGCTGACCCAAAATTTGAATTGAAAACAAGCCCCACATTGTTGCAAGGCTTGGTCTTTGACTTGCGTTGGGACTTGGATGATCTTCAATTTTTCCTAAAGATTCTGGACGGTAAGACATCATAATTCCTACATTTTCATTCAGCATTGCAGGGTGGCCACCACCCTCTAGCAGAAGAAGCTCAAGCAACAGGAGCTGTGACACCAGTTTTGGCACCAGCTCCCCCACTGGGGACTTCGGAGCATGATGCACCAGGCCAAGAGGATAACGGGCCACCAGCCCAATTGGAGGATGCCATGCAGCTAGACGAGACACCAGTCGTGGAGGAGACGACTCCTCTCAGGGAATCGACACTCAACGCCTTCTTCCTTGATGTGTGGTCGCAATACAGCCCCACTACATGATATGCACAGGTGTCTTAGTAATTTTGCTAGGTGTGATAATGTGGTTTTTCCTTGTGGATTCCACCTATATCAGCTATTGTCTATGGATATCACTGTTAAGCTAGTCACCTCTAGGGACCTGAATTTTGGGTTTTCTTAATGTCAGTAGAAACCTAGTTATGTTTGGTAGTTTAAGACTTAACCTCTAGAATTGTTCAGCGAGCTGCGTTGATTTCCCCTTGAGGCAGCTCAATGTTTACAACATGAAATAACAAAATTATATTGTAATCTAAATTATATTTTTAATATTATAAAAATAAATAAATATTAAAGTAGATTTATCTTAATTCCATATTTATTATGGAATGAGAAGAATCAAATTACATAGTCTAAATATTTTAATTTTTACTTTTTTTTTACCAAACAATATATAATTAGAAAAATTTAAATTTTTGAAGTACATGTTTTTACTTATTTTATTTTTTTTACAAATAATTTCCACTTAGAAAATATCAATTCCTCTTTACCCACAATAAATAATTACTTAGTAATTATCACTAAAAAAAAATGTTGAACTTTTAATCTTCTTTTATTTCAATAAATAATTAATTTTATGGAAAAGTTCTAGAACATTTGGTAAATAACTCATAATTCGATAGTTCCAATGTTGTTATTTTTCAATAGTCAACATCCATACACATAGGTTAATACTTACATTCAATCAATTACCAATTACCAATAAGGTGCTATAAAGTAAGTGTTTAGCTTTTAATTGTGCTATAAAGTAAGTGTTTAGCTTTTAATTCTTCTTTTAACTTGAAAAAATATATATTTCTTAGAAAAGTTTGAGATATCGTGTAAAGTGTAAGGCCTTTAATTCTCTTTTAATTAAAATATAATTACATTTTGAGAAAAGGTTGTAAAACGAGTGCTCAATTTAATAACTAATTACATTTTACGAAAAAGTTCCACAACAATTGTCCAATAACTCATAATTTTGTTTTCTAAATAGTCAATAGCTTAATACTTACATTTACTTAATTGCTAATAGCTCAAAATTTTAATTTTTTAACTCAGTCAATATTCATAACTTAATAGTTACATTTACTAGCTTAATACTTACATTTACTTAATTGCTAATAACTCACAATTTTAATTTTTTAAATAGTCAATATTCATAACTTAATAGTTACATTTACTTAATTGCTAATAATATTATGTAAAGTGTTGTCCATTTAAAACTCCTTTTAACTAAAATTAATAATTTTCCACTACATTTACTCCATAGAGTCTTTTTCAATTAACAAATAACCACGTACATAGGTTAATACTTACATTTACCATTTCCCAATAATTTTATGTTTCCCATGTTTATCTTTTTCAAGTAGTTTAATATATTTTTTAAACACTTATAAATTTCGATGGGTGATTTTTTTAATTATTTTTTTCCTTAATTTTTAAGATATTATTTTTAACATTTAAAGTTCAATGGTAGTTTAAACATTTTGAGTTTTAGCCATTTTCAAAGGATATTTGTTGTTTTCTTTTGTTTCTAATTTGGGGAGAACTAAATACAATTTAAACAATAAAAAATTGTGATTTCTTCAAATTTTATGTGGTTTGATTTTGATAAAAAAAGATTAAAACATAGATCAATTAGACAATGTCATAAAGTTTATAGTTTATGATTATTTCAAAAAAATAGTATAGATTTTATGTTTTAAGTAATTGTGAAATATAAATTATTTTAAATCATAATCACAGTATATTCATCTTAACTCTAGATTTATTATGGGATGGGATGGATAAAATCCCTAGAAGTTTTACTCAAGTTTTTTTAATCCAAAAATAGTTTTCACATAAAAAGACTTGATTCCTCTCTATCCACAATAAATGAATTGAGATTTAATATGGATTTACAATAGATATATATGTCATGTGTCAACTTCATGTTTAGCACATAAAAATGGTAGATTTCCCTCATACTCACTAACACACAATTGAAAGGTTTTAACCTCTGAATTTTTTTTATTTTCAATTGCTTTGTGTGTGTGTGTGTGTGTGTGTGTGTGTGTGTGTGTGTGATAGTGAAATATTTTATTATAAGTCGACATTGAAACATTTTTTTATCATTAACAATTTTCAAATATTATGCGTCAACTCCATGTTAAACATAGAAGGAATTATAAATCTTTCATATATTGAAATATAAAAATAGTCTCTCAACATAATCAAATTTATTGTGACTAAAATTATAAGGATATACATTTTTACAATAAAAAACAATGATAAAATATTCTAAGTCATGAAAAAAGTAAAAATACACAATGATACAATACACAATACCATTTTTTCGGGGACATTTTCCTGAATGGGAAAAAAAGTTTAGATCCACATATTTGAGTGATTATTTATGTATAATCCGAGTGCCGCAAAGATTTATGTTGAATCCATTTATCAACTAGTATTAAGTTTCATAAATCTTCTTTGAAAAGGAGCGGGAGGAATTGATCCATGGCTTAACATCGGTGGAATGCTACCTCCAATTCCCTCTATGTTCGATGGAGTGAAATATTCCCCACTTATCAAAGTGTGTCGATTACCCCCGAACCGTACGAGATAGTTACTACCTATCATACGGCTTTCTAGCTCCATATTTTCCTCTGGTTGTTCCGCTCCAATCAATGGTAGTATCTGTGGTGGGTTGGGTAACGAACCGGGATTTCAAGACGTTACACCTTATAAATAGGTAGTTTTGAAAATGTAAAATGATATTATAAAAAAAATTAAAAATATTATGAGAAAAATTATGATGATATGAATCATTATAATTAAATATTTATATACAATTAATGTAAATTTTTAAAATTATGATAAGAATATAAGTACCTAATAAATACAAAATTATAATTAGATATTAAATAATATTAAATAATTATTATTATTATTTTAATTTGATATAAAAAGTAATTGAATAAAATAAAGTAATTATAATAATTGTATATATTGGTGGGATACCTTGAGTGGTTAAGTGTTTTGAACCCCATGCATGAGGTCTAACATCCTTAGTGTTGGTTACCTCTATTGTGTGCATAATTCTTAGCGAATTAAGAAATTTAATCAACACCTATTGGTTTCTAGTTTATATTAGGTATCATTTACAAAATGTAGGGATGTACATGGGGTTTCCTCGTGAAGTTTTCCTTGGAATATATTTTCCTTCTCAACATTTTGATCATTTCTTTTGTCTTTCCTAGGGTTATCCTTCTCTATATTTCTTCGATGGTTTTTTCTAGCTATTTATCATTGTTTATTCTTGTTTTCCTCTAATCATGTACAATCATTAGATTATCCTTCACTAGGGTTTGTCAAGCTCTTTTCGATCCATTTTCCTTTGATATCTCTTTTAGTCATGTTTCCAATATACTATCCAATATTTTTTAAATGGGTTCTAGCCATTGAATTACCTCCATTAGAGTTTCATGG
>JASDQU010109192.1:111749-131081 GCA_032191745.1 Picea mariana
ACAATAAAATAATAGAAAATATATTATTTCAAATATTGATATTAGTGAATTTTATTGGAAGAAGAAAACAAGATATGAATACAACAATTTAGCTTTTAAAAAAAATTGATTCTTAAAAAATTTTGTTTTTTATACACATTATTAATTTAAATTTTTGGTATTAGATAATTGTATTGCAAGAACAACGAGAAATATAAATAATACAATCTAACTTAAAAAACAATTTCTTTGTGATTTGTAGAATAAATTAAAATTTATTTTTATTCATTGAAATTTATAAAAGAAATAATAATAAATACAATTTATCAAAATGTATGGTATTCATAAACCACAGTTTAATAAATATTTTTTTATTGATGATGATGATGGTTCAGATCAAAATTGGTCTATTGAACCTTAAGAAAAGCAAGAGATTACTTGGATGTTAGAAAAACATTAGAAAGTCATATTGTGACAAATATTTGGAAATTGGGATCTAGTTTGGGTATAAGCATGACATTATAGGAGAAAATGTTTTTCATCTGCAACCCTCTTGGTGTCACAAATGTGACAGATTCTTTCTTTTCATGGTGTTTTGGGGATTGTCCAATGCTTAGTTTCACTATGCAGATGAGGAGAAATAGTTCTTATTTTAGCAATGTTTATTCTCTTCTTTAGGCTAGTCAAAATAAAGAGATACTTTTGATCTTCAAGGTTATAATTAATCACCTCCTTATAATATATTAATTTTCTTTTATCCTCTAATTCTTGTGATGAATATCAATTACAAGATACTTGTATGAAGGAACTTCCTCCAAGATATTATTCTCATATACAAAATTATCATAGGTGATCTTATTGGATTTAATGATCATAACCTTTGTTTTGTCTATGTTCAAAGGCATACCTATATTAGAGCATAAGTCCTTTAGGATTATAAGATGCTTACTAAGCTCATATGGATTCCTTCCCATAAAAACAATATCATCCGCATAGCGAAGAATGATGATTACTATACTAGCAAGAGTTGGTCCAACACAACCCGTGGCTTCCAAACAATATTCTAATTTGTCAATGTAAATTCCAAAAAGGGTTGGGGATAGGAGACAACCTTGCTTGATTCTTATATTGCAGTTAATTTCTTCTGACCAACCTTTAGTTCTCCTAAAGTTGGAAATAACATTCTCATATAACCTTACCGCAACACTCTCGGCCTTAAGGGAACTTTTATATCTTCTAACCTATTCCAAAGGTTGGTCCTATGCATGGTGTCAAAAGATCTCCTAAATTCAATGAAAAAAAAAAGAGATTAGTTTTATTGTTGGGAAACTCCTCTCTAATGATCCTAAGTGTGATAAGGTGCTCCACATTTGAATGATAACCTATAAAATTGGTTTGACTTTTAGTCATTTTTATGTGGATTTATAGCCATATGGTTATCCTCTTTTCCAAAATACTTCCATATAGCTTGGATAAAATGGGGCTAATCATAATGATCCTATAATTAGAGGGATTGTTGAATAAAGTCTTCCCTTAACAATTTTCCCTATGATATCTCTGAAATTGAAAATTTCACATGAGCAAGAGAAAAAAAAATTAAATTTTAAAAAACTTATTAATATAATTTTTCTTCATAATAAAATAATAAACAATATATTATTTTAAATATTGATATTAGAGAATTGTAATGGAAGACGTAACAATTTCCCCATAATTGAAAATTTCACATGTGGAAGAGAATATATATATGATGATGATGATGATGATGATGATGATTAACGTCCACTAAAATTGAAATAGATTATACAATATTAATATTTAAAGTTTTATCAAAATTCAAAATGGATTTCAAAATATAGTAATTATAGGACCTTTAAAAGTATCCTGAGTGTCTCAAATTCCTATTTGTTATTATGCTTCTGGTCTCTATCCCTAACAATAGCTTTTCGATTTCTAATTACTACCCATTTTCCTTTTTTCCTAGCTTCTTTTACCTTTTGAACTTCCTTCCTTAATCCAGCTTGGTCTTTGGAAATGAGGTCTTCATTTATAAATATTTATTGATATTAGAGAATTGTAATGGAAGACGAACACGAGATATGAATGCAACAATTTAACTTTAAAAAAAATTGATTCTTTAAAAAACAATTTTTATGCTACTTATATATTTTAAAATTTTATTTTTACAAATTATTATTCTAAATTTTTGGTATTAGAGAATTGTATTGGTAGAGCAACAAGAGATATAAATACTACAATTTAAGTTAAAAAACAAATTAACTCCCCCCAAAAAATCTATTTTGTTGTGATTTTTACATTAAATTAAAATTTATTTTTACTCATTGAAATTTATAAAATAAATAATGATAAATACAACTTATCAAAATGTATGGTATCTTAAATTAGATTTTAATAAACAACGTGTTTTATTGATGATGATGATGATTCATAGAAACCAAAATTGGTCTATTGGACCAAAATCACTAAAGTTTTGATGACTTAGAAGGTTAGGAAAGTTGGTATTGTGACAACTATTTGGAAATTGGGATCTAATTTGGGTATAAGTATGGCATTCTAGGAGAAAGTAATTTTCATCTTCAACCCTCTTGGTGTCACAAAAGTGACAGATTCTTTCTTGCCATGGTGTTTTTGGGATTGTCCAATTCCAAGTTTCATTATGCAAGTGAGGAGAATTAATTCTTATTTTAGCAATATTTATTCTCTTCTTTAGGCTAGTCAAAACAAAGAGATACTTTTGATATTCAAGGTTAGAATTAACCACCTCCTTATAATATCTTGATTTTCTTTTATCCTCTAATTCTTTAAATCACCATATAAATTCTCCTTAAATTTAGCTTGTACAATATTTTTAATATCATCAGTATTCTACATAATAACTTCTTCTTGTATTCCTCAATGATTTAGCCAAGATTTGGCATCATTATTCCATCCTCATATGAGCCATTGGTGATTTTGGCTAGAGTATGAAGCAATTTTGGGGAGCCTATTTTTATCCATGTTGTTTATCTTGTTCTTGTACATTAGGTACATAATCATAGTTGTGCTCTCAATGGGGGAAAAGGCTCGTTTCAATGAGGATGAAAGGATAGGGTGTATTGCCCTTAATTTTGATATTA
Organism: Picea mariana; assembly: GCA_032191745.1. NCBI lineage: Eukaryota > Viridiplantae > Streptophyta > Pinopsida > Pinales > Pinaceae > Picea > Picea mariana. The sequence goes on from JASDQU010109192.1 coordinate 114,866, forward strand.
TAAGTTATAAAATTCATTTTGATCTACTCTATCTTTATGTAGGATTCTCAAGAGATATTGCATCCCCAAACTTTACATCCATATAGAATAACTAGAGTGACAAGAGTCTCAAAGAGGAGCTTTTTCATTTCCCATTGCCAAAGGTCCGCTAATGTACAATTATTTTCAACCCATAATAATATTTCCACCTTTCATTTATCATTTTCTCAATTTTATAGTTCCAATTGAGCTTGTGATGAATATCAAATTGAAGATACTTGTATGAAGGAACTTCCTCCAAGATATTATTGTCATATACAAAATTATCGTGGGTGATCTTATTGGATTTAATGATCATAACCTTTGTTTTGTCTATGTTCAAAGTCATACCTGTATTAGATCATAAGTCCTTAAGGATTATAATATGCTTACTAAGGTAATAGGGATTCCTTATCATAAGAGAAATATCATCGGCATAGAGAAGAATGATGATTACTATACTAGCAAGAGTTGGTCCAACACAACCTGTGGCTTTCAAACAATATTCTAACTTGTCAATGTAAAATCCAAAAAGGGTAGGGGATATGGGACAACCTTGCTTGATTCCTATATTGTAGTTAACTTATTTTGACCAACCCTCAGTTCTCCTAAACTTTGAAATAGCATTCTCATACAACCTTACTGCAATAGCTCTTAGCCTTAAGGGAACTTTTATCTCTTCTAACATATTCCAAAGATTGGTCCTAGGAATGGTGTCAAATTCTCTCCTAAAGTAAATGAAATAAAAAAAGATATTGGTTTTATTGTTGCGACACTCCTCTGCAATGATCCTAAGCGTGATAAGGTGCTCCACAATTGAATGATAACCTATATAACTAGTTTGACCTTTAGTCATTTTTATGTGGCTTTCTAGCCTTATGTTTATCCTCTTTTCCAAAATAATTCCATATAGCTTGGATAAAATGGGGCTGATCATAATGGTCATATAATTAGAGGGATTGTTTTTATCCCCACTTTTAAAAATAGGTACAATGAGGCTTTGACTACAAGGTTTAGGGAAGCCATGCTTGACTGCTAAATTGAAGAGCTTGTGTATGTGAGGGATCATAATAGGCCCTCCAATTTTTAATATTTCAGTTTTATAGCTCTCGATGTCCTTAGCTTTCCCATTTGCAAATTGTTTAACCCCAAACTTTATATCTTATATAGGAAAAATGTCATCTTTTGTAGAAACTTTTGAAATTTTGTCAAGAGCATTATGTGATTCATAAATATTTTTAAGGTAGGGATTTTAGTCTGTCAGGGGAATCATAACATTTTCTTTAGTTTTACCAGTTAGAATTTTCCTCCAAAATTTCTTTGGATATAGCTTAGAAAGGTGCAAATGGTTCTCTTGTTTTCTATTTACATAGTGCCTTTTTTTTTGTTTTAATAAGGGTTTTGTATCTATTAATATTATTGTATTTCAAAGACTCATTAGAGGCATCCTTAATGGATTTTATAGCAAGTTTACACTTGTTATAATATCAAGGATTGACAATTATATTCTTCTTTTTACACAACACTTCAATAGAGAATATTTTTATGGAGGTAGATAGGTTTGTTGTAAAATTATGATAGATGTTTTCAATATTGTTTTTGTATTATATAATATTTAATTAAGTGTTTAAGTCCCTTAAAAACAGATCAATTTTATTTTTGTCAAAAAGTAGATTCCTTTGGTTACTAGACTTATCTTCAAGGGGGGTTTTGTGCAAGGTAAATTTCAGAGTTAGGGTTAAAGGTCTATGATCAAACTTCAAAGTTAGTCTCATGGTCATTTAAAAGGTCAAAATTTACTATTTGGTTGTAAACAGGGATATCTGATATCACATAGTCCACAACACTACTACCCAGGCCATGGATACAAGTCATCTGGTTAGACTTCTTCCACTTCATTAGACCATTACAAATGATTAGATATTGAGAATTGCAAATATTTATTAGCTCAGTACCATATAAATTCTTGGTCAAGTCCTCTGAAATTCTCATGTATCTATTAGCTAAAAGAAGGTACTCGTCTAGCCACAGAGGATTAGGGTTGGAATCATTGCTTAAGATAATAGCTTGATTAGTTGCAGTTCTAGCATTAAAGTCTCCTAGATGGAGGATACTACCTTCATTTCTCAGACTGTAAATATCTTTTTCTAAGCTTTTATAGGGACAATTTGTATCTAGATTGTTTTTTGTATCAAAGGTAGAATTAATAGGCGCAAAATAAAAAAAATCGATATACATCTTCTTAGCATTGATATCTGAAATCTCCACCCAAATGAATTGATTGAGAGGATCATTTTTATGAAGATGAATGTGAGGAGAAATGTGTGTTCTTATGTAACAATTTATGCCTTCGAACCCTCTATGGGAGGATTTCTTGTTCCATGTTGACCACAATATAAATCCATTTATGTTAGGGACCTTAGATTCCTCATGCTTCCAGTTTCAACTAGAAATATAATATCAATTTTGCTTGGGATCCAACTTAATATAGGCCCTTTGTTCCAAGGAAAGCCTCAATAGTTCTAAGAATGGATCTGAAGTGTCTCAAATTGTTATTTGTTGTTATCCTTTTGGTCTCTATCCCTAATAATAGATTTTTGGTTTCTAATTATTGCCCAATTTCCTTTTCTGGCTCCCTTTACCTTTTGAACCTTCTTCCTTAATTTAGCTTGATCTTTTGGAATAAGGTCTTCATTTATAAATATTCCAAACCCTTTTAGGCTTTGATTTTTACTAAGTATCTCATATTAGTATGTCATATTTATGGGCATTAGAGATTACCATAACCCGAATCAACCTATGTTTATGTTCAATTATTTTTTCCAACATTTTTGTTTATATAAAGCCAATTGTTTCAATTTGTGATTTATTTTTTAATTCCTCCTTCTTACTATTGTGTCCTCATCTTTATTATTTTATACCAAAAATTATGAGGGCTTTTTTGTTACACTCATGGTCTAACTCTACCAGATTATGGTCAAATTGTTAATTAGCTTGTCTTCTATATCTTTAATCGTTCACCTCTTCTTCCACCTATTATTCCTTAGTTGATTGTTTTTTTTCTTGGTTGATTTTTTTAATTTTTTGTAATTTAGTCTCCATTTTGTGTAGTTGAGTCTAAACCCTAATAGTTTCTTGTCCATGTATCTCTCAATATTATCTTCTAAATATCTAAATTTATTATCAATCATTAAATTATATAAAACAATCATTATAGGGTAGGTATTTTGTTGGGATCACATAGAAGTGGTTATTAATTTAGTATTAAATTATAAAAATAAAAAACATAATAAATTAATGAAAAAAACAAAATTTTCCAACATAAAGAGAAATTAAAATTATTATTATTTATTCTTAAACAATAATTAAGAATAAATTATTTCTAAGATTAATTTTAAATTAATGTTGTTTGATGAAAATTTGAATCATTCTAATAATTTAAGTGGTATGACTTCCATAAGATTTGTTTAAATATAAAAATAAAATATATTAAAAAGAAAAATGATAAAAAATACCACCACTAAATATAATATTTATAAAGTTTATTTGTGATGAAAATAATGATATTTTGGAAAGCTTTTCTTAATGTTTTTCTAACATAAAAACAAAATTATAAAGAATTACAAATAATCACTTACCTTCTTAAAATAGGATAAATCAATTTTATTTAACTAACTAAGTTTTACAAAAATGTGTTGTATTTATAATTAATTTCTAATTATCATTAAAAAAAAAGTGTAATGTAAAATATTAAATTTTTAATCTTCTTTTAATCAAATAATTACATACATTTTATGGAAAAGTTTCAAGACATTTGTTGAATAGCTAATAATTTTATATTTCTATTATTGGTATTTTTCAATAGTCAACATCCATACCCACTTAATACTTACATTTAATGAATTACCAATAAGGTTGTGTAAAAGGTTGGGTTTTAATTTTGTTTTAAAAAGAAATGTTTTTCATAGAAATAACTAACATTCATAAAATAATGTCTTGCGTCTCACTAACCTCGCTAAAAATATATGTTATATTTATTTATTTATTATATGTGAATTGTTTTAGGTTATATAGTTTATTATGATTAAAAATATGGAAAATCAATAAAATAAATAATTAATTAATAATTATAATTAAAAAATTAGTATAAAGTGTTGGGTTTTTAATTCACCTTAATTAAAAAAATAATTACATTTCATTTTAAAGTTCCAAAACATTTACTAATAACTCATAAATTTATATTTTTAATATTGATATTTTTAAATAGTCAACATCCATACACATAAGTTAATATTTATGTTTAATCAATTTCCAATAAACTAAATATTAGATTTTCATTTTTTAACTTAAAAAATTAAATAATTAATATTGATAATATTAATAATTTTCAATAGAACATCCATACACATAAATTAATATTTATATTTAATTAATTTCTAATAAACTAAGTATTAGATTTTTATTTTTTAATTAAAAAAATAAATAATTATATTTTATAAAAAAATTTGAGAACATTTATAATTTATTTAATTAATTAATTAAAACAATTTAATTTAATTAATTAATTAAAATAAATTATTTTAAATTATATAAATTATTATGAACAAAATTATTTTATCTAAATAAATCAATAAAAATAAATAATTAATTAATAATTATTAAATAAAATAATGTAAAGATGTGGAATTTTAATTCTCTTTTAACTAAAAGAATAATCACATTTTGTGAACAAGTTTCAAGACATTTCCTCATTAACTCATTTTGTATTTCCAATGTTCAGTTTTTTTCAACTAGTGAACATCCATACACATAGGTTAATAGTGACATTCGATCAATTGTGAATAAGGTTGTGTCGTGTCTTTGGGTTAATTATCTTTTCACTTAAAAAAATAAAATAATTATAGAAAATATTTATTTAATTATTTATAATTTATATTTTTAATGTTAATTTTATTTAAATAATTAACATTCATAAAAATAATTATTATATACAAGGCATCATTACTCTCAGTGTGCCCTGCTTTGCCTTGTCATTTTTTCGATGGACCAATGTCATTGTTCTACTTTTACTCTGTGCGCATGCTGGTTTAATGAAACACACTAACTCCTTAGGTTTTATGAACTACACCAGGTGTTCCAGATGCCTCATTCTCTCTTGGTTAATTTCTCCAGAGCTTAGTCTCCTGCCCAACAACTCTTTCGCTTGTTTTCGCTCACTCCCACTCATTTTTGCCCTCCTTGTGTTTCAGAGATGCTCAGGCAGAGAGGGAATTCCAAAAGAGGTTTCGCATGGCAGCCCAGCCGACCATGTTTGGTCCTCTGCCCTCCACTACACCTTCCCACAGTTCCTCCTCCTCGTCCTCCTCCCTGGTGCAATCAACTCATACTCTAGCCAGCCTCTCGCCCCTTTCATCATCGTTCGCCTATAGGATGGAATGGATTGATTTCTCGGGGACCTCGTTGGGATTCAACCCAGGACCCCTAGGAAACAAAACCTCAGTTTCTCTCCCAGTTCCATTGGCTCCTCCCAAATCATAGGCTTTCTCGGCCTCCCAGTCGCTTCATCCCCCGCTTCTTGGTGCTCGTTCTCAGGTTGACGGCAGCCCTAAAGCAAGCTAGAATTCACGTCTGCAGCCCCACTCACGAGTTGACTCTAGCACTGACCCAAAATTTGAATTGCAAACAAGTCTCACATTGTTGCAAGGCTTGGTCTTTGACTTGCATTGGGACTTGGATGGTCTTCAGTTTTTCCTGAAGATTTTGGACGGTAAGACATCACAATTCCTACATTTTCGTTCAGCATTGCAGGGTGGCCACCACCCTCCAGCAGAAGAAGCTCAAGCATCAGGAGCTGTGACACCATTTTTGGCACCAGCTCCCCCACTGGGGACTTCAGAACACGATGCACCAGGCCAAGAGGATAACGGGCCACCAGCCCAGTCGGAGGATGCCATGCAACTGGACGAGAAACCAGTCGTGGAGGAGACGACTCCTCTCAGGGAATTGACACTCGACACCTTCTTCCTAGACGTGTGGTTGCAATACAACCCCACTACGTGATATGTATAGGTGTCTTAGTAATTTTGGTAGGTGTGTTAATGTGGTTTTTCCTTGTGGATTCCACCTATATCAACTATTGTCTATGGATATCACTGTTAAGCTAGTCACCTCTAGGGACCTGAATTTTGAGTTTTCTTAATGTCAGTAGAAACCTAGTTATGTTTGGTAGTTTAAGACTTAACCTCTAGAATTGTTTAGCTAGCTGCGTTGGTTTCCCCTTGGGGCAGCTCAATGTTTACAACATGGAATAACAAAATCATATTGTAATCTTTGATTTTGACAGACTTTTATACAATCTTACTTACAAAAATAAATAAATATTAAAGTAAATATCTTAATTCCATATTTATTATGAAATGAGAAAAATCAAATGAACATAGTTTAAATATTCTAATTTTTACCTTTTTTTTATTATTTTTTTCTAACCATTTTTTACCAAACAATATATAATCAGAAAAATTCAAATTATTTGAGATACATGTTTTTACTTAATTTTTTTTGTCTACAAATAATTTCCACTTAGAAAATATCAATTCCTCTTTACCGACAATAAATAATTAATTAGTAATTATCAAAAAAAAAAATGTTGAACTTTTAATCTTCTTTTATTTCAAAAAATAATTAATTTTATGGAAAAGTTCTAGAACATTTGCTAAATAACTCATAATTCGATAGTTCTTTTCAATAGTCAACATTCATACACATAGGTTAATACTTACATTCAATCAATTACCAATAAGGTGCTATCAAGTAAGTGTTTAGCTTTTAATTGTGCTATAAGGTAAGTGTTTAGCTTTTAATTCTTCTTTTAACTTGAAAAAATATATATTTCTTAGAAAAGTTTGAGATATCGTGTAAAGTGTAAGGCCTTTAATTCTCTTTTAATTAAAATATAATTACATTTTGAGAAAAGGTTGTAAAACGAGTGCCCAATTTAAAAATTAATTACATTTTATGAAAAAGTTCCACAACAATTGTCCAATAACTCATAATTTTGTTTTTTAAGTAGTCAATATCCATAGCTTAATACTTACATTTACTTAATTGCTAATAACTCACAATTTTAATTTTTTAACTCGTCAATATTCATAACTTAATAGTTACATTTACTAGCTTAATACTTACATTTATTTAATTGCTAATAACTCACAATTTTAATTTTTTAACTGGTCAACATTCATAACTTAATAGTTACATTTACTTAATTGCTAATAATATTATGTAAAGTGTTGTCCTTTTAAAACTCCTTTTAACTAAAATTAATAATTTTCCACTACATTTACTCCATAGAGTCTTTTTCAATTAACAAATAACCACGTACCTAGGTTAATACTTACATTTACCATTTCCCAATAATTTTATATTTACCATGTTTATCTTTTTCAAGTAGTTTAATATATTTTTTAAACACTTATAAATTTCGATGGGTGATTTTTTTAATTATTTTTTTCCTTAATTTTTAAGAGAGGCTTCTGAATATTATTTTTAACATTTAAAGTTATTTAAAGTTCAATGGTAGTTTAAACATTTTGAGTTTAAGCCATTTTCAAAGGATATTTGTTGTTTTCTTTTGTTTTTAATTTGGGGAGAATTAAATGCAATTTAAACAATAAAAAATTGTGATTTCTTCAAATTTTATGTGGTTTGATTTTAATAAAAAAAAACCAAAACATAAAACAATTATACAATGTCATAAAGTTTATGATTATTTCAAAAAAAAGTATAGATTTTATGTTTTAAGTGATTGTGAAATAAATTATTTTAAATCATAATTAAAGTATATTCATCTTAACTCTAGATTTATTATGGGATGGGATGGATAAAATCCATAGAGGTTTTACTCAAGTTTTTTTAATCCAAAAATAGTTTTCACATAAAAGGACTTGATTCCTCTCTACCCACAATAAATGAATTGAGATTTAATATGGATTTACAATAGATATATATGTCATGTGTCAACTTCATGTTTAACACATAAAAATGGCAGATTTCCCTCATACTCACTAACACACAATTGAAAGGTTTTAACCTCTAAATTTTTTTTATTTTCAATTGATTTATATATATGTGTGTGTGAATGATAGTGAAATATTTTACTATAAGTCGACATTGAAACATTTTTTTATCATTAACATTTTTCAAATATTATGTGTCTCCATGTTAAACATAGAAGGAATTATATATCTTTCATATATTGAAATATAAAAATAGTCTCTCAACATAATCAAATTTATTGTGACTAAAATTATAAAGATATAAATTTTTACAATAAAAAAAAATGATACAATATTCTAAGCCATGAAAAAAGTAAAAGTACGCAATGCATATACATAATGATACAATACACAATATTATTTTTTGGGAGACATTTTCCTGAATGAGAAAAAAAGTTTAGATCCACATATTTGAGTGATTATTTATGTATAATCCAAGTGCCGCAAAGATTTATGTTGAATCCATTTATATACTAGTATTAAGTTTCATAAATCTTCTTTGAAAAGGAGCAGGAGGAATCGATCCATGGCTTAACATCGGTGGAATGCTACCTCCAATTCCCTGTATGTTTGATGGAGTGAAATATTCCCCACTTATCAGAGTGTGTCGATTACCCCCGAACCGTACGAGATAGTTACCACCTATCATACGGCTTTCTAGCTCCATTTTTTCCTCTAGTTGTTCCGCTCCGATCAATGGTAGTATCTGTGGTGGGTTAGGTAACGAACCAGGATTTCAAGACGTTACACCTTATAAATAGGTAGTTTTGAAAATGTAAAATGATATTATAAGAAAAAATAGGATGATATGAATCATTATAATTAAATATTTATATACAATTAATGTAAATTTTTTAAATTATGATAAGAATATAAGTACTTAATAAATACAAAATATAATTAGATATTAAATAATTATTATTATTATTTTAATTTGATATAAAAAGTAATTGAATAAAATAAAGTAATTATAATAATTGTATATATTGGTGGGATACTTTGAGTGGTTAAGTGTTTTTAACCCCATGCATGAGGTCTAACATCCTTAGTGTTGGTTACCTCTATTGTGTGCATAATTCTTAGTGAATTAAGCAACTTAATCAACACCTATTGGTTTCTAGTTTATATTAGGTATCATTTACAAAATGTAGGGATGTACGTGGGGTTTCCTCGTGAAGTTTTCCTTGGAATATATTTTCCTTCTCAACATTTTGATCATTGCTTTTATCTTTCCTAGGGTTATCCTTCTCTATATTTCTTCGATGGTTTTTTCTAGCTATTCATCATTGTCTATTCTTGTTTTCCTCTAATCATGTACAATCATTAGATTATCCTTCACTAGGGTTTGTCAAGCTCTTTTCGATCCATTTTCCTTTGATATCTCTTTTAGTCATGTTTCCAATATACTATCCAATATTTTTTAAATGGGTTCTAGCCATTGAATTACCTCCATTAGAGTTTCATGGGCTTTTCTTTGTCTCATTTTCTCTAATATATTTCCCACCCTTTTTTTCAATGTAATTTCTAGGATTCTATAATTGATTACGACCATTGGATAACCTTCCATCAATATTTATTGGGACTTACCTTATCTCATTTTCTTTGATTTATCTTCGAGATTTTTTTTCGATGTATTTTCTTATTGATTATGACCATTGGGTTTCTTATGCCTTACCTTATCCCATTTCCCAATGGTTCTTCTATTCTTGTTTCCAATGTCCTCTCTTTGTTTTTATTTGTGACCATCAAATCACCTTCTATCAAGGTTTTATGGGTCTTACCTTAACCCTTTCCCTCTGATGGCTCTTCCAAGATTGTTTTTGATGTATTGTCTAAGATTTACTTTGATACCATCTAATCAACTTCCACTAGGGTTTCTTAAGCCTTAGCTTATCACCTTTCCTTCCATCATTCTTCTAGGATTGTTTGCATTGTCTTATCTAAGCTTTTCTTTGTGACCAGAAGATCAACTTCCATGATGCTTCTTGTGTTGGTCAATTTTCACATGGATTGGTTTGCTTAGTTTCGTCATTAATGTCAAACTTAAATCCATAAGATCGAGAGAAGAAGTTGAATGGTGGTTAGCAGAAAGGAACCTTCAGAACTCGGGAATTCAGAAAGGAAGGAGTGTCAAACTTAAATCCATAAGACCGAGAGAAGAAACTGCACAGTGGTTAGCAGAAAGGAACCTTCGAAACTCAAGAATTCAGAAAGGAAGGAGTTGGGAATTCATAAAGGAAGGAGCACGCAGTAGAAGAGATAATATCTCGGGCGTTAGATCTGAGCGTGGGGCCCGACCATCATCAAATACAGGAGAACCTGAATGTTCTTTAAAGTGTAAAGTGAAGCGGGCTTATAAAATCCCAAAAGCAGGAGGACCATCCATCTTCGAGCAAGACATGTGGTCACAGATCATCTTTTCACTGGATGGAAAGTCAAAGAAAGGAGGTCCTCCAACCTCTGATATCACGATATGCAAAATCACGAAACGCAAAGTCCCGATGAGATCAGGACCGTTTGATCACGAAAGGTCGTGGGCCGTCGATCGGACAAAAGAGAATATCGGGGATCGCAACTTGGATCGTCGAAACACTTCATCACAGGAACGTCGAAATATCGAAATGTGAAATGTCGAAATTCCAAAATGCGGAACGCCAAAATGCTAAAATGTTAAATGCATTTTTGGTGTAGGCAGTGGTTATCACTGATGGTCATGTGAGAGGGAAGAGCTAGCACGAAGCTACACTCCATTTTGAGAATCGCAACTTGGAGTGTTGAGACTCTTCAACACAGGATTGTCGAAATGCGAAATGTGAAATGCATTTCGATTAGCATATGGTCACAACCAATGGGCATATGGTTTAGCACAAGTGTCTTGTTGAAGCGCTTGAGGGTTATTCTATGCTGAAAAGTCAAAACAAACATATGTTCATTGAACGGTGCTGATTAAATATTTAAATTGATCATGTGGATACTGTTCTTCTTGATGCATTGGCCAATGATGATCATTGTAAGGTAGTTATTCAGTTATTGTAACTAAATCTTCGAAGCCTGATGGTTCCAGTGTACACTCTGAATGTACAGGTTAAATACGAGTGAAATTGTGTGTGATAGTTGGGGAATTATGGTAGAGCCAAAGATCTGAAAAAACACAGAGGAGAAAATTAAAATTCATTTCTGTAAATTAAGATGAACTGAAAAAAATTATACAGGGACAGTGAGAAGAAATGATGAGCATAGAGCAAAGATTAAGGAGAGAAAACATATGCACAGATTGATAAATCTAAGTGGTTTGGTCAAGAATGGATTCTGATATGAATATATAAACAGAGAGGATTTGAATGCTTAATCTTTGACAGAGAAGAAAAAGAGTTGGTTTGCAGGTTCTTAGTGACAGAGAAGGATTCCAAGGTGGTATGGAGGAGCAAGGGGAGACTGTAAAAGTCTCCTATACAAGTTGGTGCTTTTACATCTCGGAGTTGTAGCTTCCATTCAATAGGTGCTGAAGAAACAGAGGTAGCAGCCTCATCTGGGTTGTAGCTCAGATAAAATAAGAATGTAAAGAAAAGTTGGAGCTTGCCTTTCATTCGTAAGAAGAAGAGGTTTTTCCCTTTTGGGTTTCCTCATGAAAATATTTGTGTCATTGTCTATTTATGTGAGTGCATATTAAGTGATCTGAATGATTTGTAGAAAAGACATATAGTAAAAGGCATAATCTGTGTTGATTGAATAATATGTTTTAAAGAAAAGAAATAAATTTTATCTAACTGATTCACCCCTCCCCTCTCAGTTAGGCTATCATGTTCAACAATTGGTATCAGATCAGGTTACTTCAAGATTGGGTTTAATCACTAGAAGTTTGATCTTCAATAATGGATAAGAAATCTGATTTTACTAAACATGGATTGCCTCTGTTTGATGGAGATAATTATGCTTTTTGGAGTATCAGAATGAAATTGTTTTTACAGTCTCAAGTAGTAGATGTTTGGCAAGTTGTGTTGAATGAATATAAGGCTCCATCAATAGTTCAAACAGATGGTGTAGGGAAGAAACTATATGAGAGTAATTCCAAAACTATGTATGCAATACTTGGAGGATTGGCAGGTTCAGAATTTGTTAAGGTAATGCATTGTGAGTCGGCAAAAGAGTTATGGGACAAACTGAAGAAGGTATATGAAGGAGATACTAAGGTTAAGAATGCTAAATTACAATCATATAGAATTCAATTTGAAAGTTTAAAGATTGAATAATCTGAAGATATAGCTACCTACTTTTTACGTATTGATGAAGTAGTCAATACTATGAAAGGTTTAGGAGAAACAGTTGGAAATGGTATTATTGTGAAAAAAGTGCTTAGATCTTTACCTGCAAGATTTGATCCCAAAATATCTTCTTTAGAAGAAAGAATTGATATTGCTACTTTACTAATGGATGAGTTGCAAGGAATACTAACAACATATGAGATGAGGACATCTAATGAGAATCCTTCCAATAAGGAAGAAGCTTTCAAGGTAGCAGAAAAGGACAAGAAAAATGTTGAAACAAAAACTAGTAATCATGAGGATTCAGAAGAAGACATGGAAGAAGCTAACTTTGTCAAAAATCTAAAAAGAGGTACTGGCAAGTACAAAGGTAAAATTCCTCTCAAGTGCTTTAATTGTGGTAGAATAGGGATTTTTTCTTCTAAGTGTCATTTTAATAAGGATTCTGACAGAGAAGAAGAAAGTAACATCAAAACCAAAGAATATAAGAAAATGTATAAGAAGTCATTTCAAAGAAATTCTTATAAAAAGAAAAGTCTATTCATAAAAAATAATAGTGAGTCCTCAGATATAGATGAAAGTGATGAAAGTTCAGATATAAGACTTTTTATGGCTATGGAAAATCAGAGTGATGAACTTATTGAAGAAGAAGAAGATGAAGTTGACCTGGAAGCTAAACTTGTAAGTGCTTTGTCTGAACTAAAGAAAGTAAGAAGAGAATGCAAACAATTCAAAAGAGAAATTGAGAAATTAGATCAAGAATTACAGAAGTCAAACATTTTAACTGAAAATACTGAGATCATGTTAGTTGACTTAAAACTCAAAATAGAAGAGGCTAGAGTAACTGAAGAAGCTTTAAATAATATACTTACAAAAAAGGAAAAGGAAAATGAAGATTTAAAATTTGAAGTAGTTTTATTAAGAAAGAAAGTACAAGAAAATAACATGAATCATAGTTCTCAAGTGTTGAATCAAATTATCTGTAGTCAAAGATCAACTTATGATAAGACTGGAATTGGGTATAAGTCTGAAGTTACTAATACAAGCTCTAGTTCAAGTCTTGAAAAAGCAGGTACAAAACATACAAATGAGAAAAACACATACAAGCAAAATGTATCAGAAAAGCAAGAAGATAATCAAGCTTCAACAATGCATAGAAAAAATTATGGCAGTCATCAAAACAGGTTTGAAGGTTACTGTTTCTTTTGTTATAAGTATGGACACAAAGCAACTTTTTGTAATGTTTTTTCAAGAAACATAAGTGCACATAACAGTCATGGCATATCCAGATTTGAATATGAAAGAAGACATGATAAATCTATTCAAAACAATGTGAACAACTCACATAACAGATTTGATGCTTTGAAATTTGAAGTTGAATTCTATAGGTGTAATAACTTTGGACATATTTCCAGAAACTGTCCAATGAATTTTCAAAAATCTATTATAAACCAATACACAAATCAAAAAACTAGTTATTGGAAAAGGAAGAATGATCATTTAGAAATTGAAGAGTGCAAACTTGCTTTACAAGTTGATCATAAAGTTAAGTGGTGTGTGGACAGTGGATTCTCAAAACATATGACAGGAAGAAATCAAATCTTTGATTCTTTAGATGAAAGAAAAGAAGGTTCAGACACATTTGGTAATGATCAATCAACTTGAATAGTTGGAAGAGGCACTGTTTGTTTAAACAAAGACATAATTGCTCAAAATGTTTTACTGGTTGAAAATATGGAACATAACTTGTTGTGTGTAAGTAAAACATGTGATAAAGGGCATCTTATGATATTTGATTCTAAACAATGTCAAATCAGGGATGTTAAAACAAATTAGTTAGTTGGAACAACTACAAGGACAACAAATAGCATATACATTTTAGATGAGAAGGATGAAAATTGTTATCTTGGACATGAAGATGAAAGTTGGTTATGGCATAAAAGACTTGGGCATATTAACTTTGACAATCTGATTTAGTTAAATAAAAAGGAGGCGATAAGGAACTTACCTGTCATAAAGAATCTTTCCAACTCTATTTGTAAACAATGTCAACATGGTAAACAAACTAGATTCAAGCTTAAAACAAAGGAATATTCTACAACAGAACCTTTGGAAATAATACATGTTGATGTATGTGGACCTATGAGGACAACATGTCTAAATGGTGAAAGATACTTTCTGTTATTTGTGGATGATTTTACTCGAATGACTTCATTTTTTTTATTGAAAAAGAAGTCTGAAACATTTAGTTGCTTTCAAGTTTTCAAAGAATTGACTGAAAATGAAATTGACATGAAGATTAAGTGCTTAAGGTCAGACAATGGAGGAGATTTTGTGACAAAAGAATTTAACAATTACTGTGATGAAAATGGAATTAAAAGATATTTCTCTGTTATAGAAACACCTCAGCAAAATGGTGTTGTTGAAAGAAAAAACATAATTGTTATGGAAATGGCAAGAACATTGTTAAATGAGTTCAGATTGAATGACATGTTTTGGCCTCAATATATTCACACCGTTGTACACATCTTGAATAGAAGTTTTCTAAGAAATAATATTGATAAGACACCCTATCAATTATGGAAAGGAAGACCAACAAACATAAAACATTTTAGAATTTTTGGGAGTAAGTGTTACATTAAAAGAATGAATAAAGATCTGGGAAAATTAGACTCTATAACTGATGAAGGCATATTGGTTGGATATTCATGTTCAAGAAAAGCTCATAAATGCTATAATTTCAGATTAAGAAAGATTGTTGAATCTATATATGTAAGGTTTGATGAGTCCTCATTTTTGAAGTCCAAATCTAAACAAAAGGATCAACAAATACATGAAATATATGACAAACATAAGATGGATGAAGAAGTAAGTGAAATAGAAGAAACTAAGGTTGCTGACAGTGAACAATTAATTCCTACTTTGATACAGGGCACAACTCCATCCAAAAGCATGACTCCATCAAAGACTCCAAGCAAGAGAATACAGAAAAACACCCTGAAGAACAGATAATTGGTTACTTAAATGCAGGTGTTGGAACAAGAAGCAGAAGGCAAGAATCCACCTCAACTCATGAACAGGTATCTTTACTTTCTCTGATTGAACCCAAAAGCATTGAAGAAGCAATTAAAGATGAATACTGGATGAAAACAATGAATGAAGAACTTAGTCAAATAGAAAAGAATAAGACATGAGAATTGGTTCCTAGACCTTTGAATAAGAATGGCATAGGGGCTAAATGGGTTTTCAGAAATAAGATGGATGAAGCAGGTAAAATAACTAGAAATAAGACTAGATTGGTTTGTAAAGGGTATGCACAGGTAGAAGGAATAGATTATGGAGAAATTTTTGCTCCTATTGCAAGAATTGAATCCATTAGACTGGTTCTAGCTTATGCTAATTCTAAACACATTAAAGTTTACCAAATGGATGTAAAATCTGCATTTTTGAATGGTGATTTAGAGGAAGAAGTATATATGGAACAACTAGATGGTTTTCAAGTACAAGAAGCAGAAAAATATGTTTACATGTTAAAAAAGGCAGTGTATGGGCTGAAGCAAGCACCAAGGGCTTGGTATTCCAGACTTGACAATTACTTGAGGCAGCAAGGATTCAGGAAAGGTAACACTAATAGTAATCTTTACATCAAATAAGAAAATGGTAGGCTGATCATTGTTGAGATATATGTAGATGATATCATTTTTAATGGTGATGATGATAGGCTCAGTAAAAAGTTTGTTGAAAGCATGCAGAAAGAGTTTGAGATGTTGATCAGACAATGTACAAATCTATGATTGGTAGTCTTCTTTATGCTATAGCTACAAGACCTGATATTATGCATGCAATTTGTCAAGTTGGCAGGTTTCAGGCTTCACCAAAAAC
>JASDQU010109193.1:0-67765 GCA_032191745.1 Picea mariana
ACTTTAAAATGTAATCCAGGATTCTTAAATTGAACTATAAGGAATTGCAACTAGGGAGATTTCTTTCCTGTGATTTAATTCAGAACTTCAGTTCACTTCAGCAAGTATAGATAGAATGATTTCTTTACTACAACACTAAGTGCTTTTGGAATTGAGCATATACAGTGCGTGGCTATCTTTGAAACAAAAGACTTCCCTGGGTTGATAATTTATGTTTCACTTGGTTGTTTGAAGTTAATTAAGCAATTATAGTGACCAACACCGTATTGTTCCTAGAGCCTTTCTATCAAGAACATCCCATTCTTCGTCCTTCATGGATGTCGACTTCTTTGCTACTCCGCCCAATGGTAGGAATAGATCCTTCTGATATAAATAATCTTCCATCTGCATCTTCCATAACTGGTAGTTTTGGCCGTTAAATTTCTCGACCCTAAACTTTCCATCTTCTGACATTGCTCCCACTCGAACCAGGAACCCTCTTTTCCTGTGAGTTACCTTTCGCTCTGATACTAGTTGTTAGAAAAACAGGATCGTGGAGAAATAAAATAAAACAAATGTGGAAACAAAACACAGAAGATACACAATACAATAGAGACACAAATTTACATGGTTCACCCAGTGTGGGCTACATCCACTAGAGAAATTGCCAGGTCCTTCCTTTATTATTATCCAGCAAATGAAGGGATACAACCTACAAAAAAACCCGCTGTAACTTCCTCTTATTTCTCTCATAGTCTCCTCTCTCAGAATACAATACTCGCCATAATGCATAGCCGAAATACATTTCCCTCATAACAAAGGGTTTTCTTCTAGGGAAAAAAACCCTAACATCATTTCTACCATTAGATCTGCGACCTTATAATGAACGGTCTAGATTTACAATGAAATTACAATATACTTTTACAAGGCAATTTTTCCTTCAGGGGCTTCGCCCTCGAACCCCCATAGGGGGACGCTGTCCTCAAACCCCCGCTGGGGGCCCGCTTGCCCCCGAACCCTGCAGAGGGGGTACCCCCCCTCTAGACTCCCCTGCGTGGAAGAGTGTACATGCTTCTGGGGTGTAAAGTCTTCATGGGGTATAAACACTGCTGAAAGCAAGGACCTCTGAATCAGGAAGATAATCAGGCTCCACAACCAACAAGAATCGAGCACTGTGGTGAGTGTCGTGATTAGAGGTCAGTTGAGGCAATCAATGACTCAATTATTACTTCATGTTTTATACTTGATGTTGAGGTGGAACTGCTGCAATTATGTGGACCACTTTTGATGGTGGTCATTCTGCAATTTTCCTTATGTCTGCATGAACTACAATGACTTATGATCAATGTGGATGACTGTCTCCTTCTCGAGAATGTAATGCCTCCACTGGTGGTAGGCTTGC
This sequence comes from Picea mariana, assembly GCA_032191745.1. Classification (NCBI taxonomy): domain Eukaryota; kingdom Viridiplantae; phylum Streptophyta; class Pinopsida; order Pinales; family Pinaceae; genus Picea; species Picea mariana. The sequence continues at coordinate 1,382 of JASDQU010109193.1, forward strand.
ACAATAGAGTACATTTCTTTGTTGTAAGTATGGTACTCACGAATTAAATCTGATAGTGTCTCACTATGATAGACCATGGGGTGGTCATGCTGAGTGATGACTGCGCCCACAACATAGTCTGAAGAATCTGTCTTGATATCAAAGGGATGTTGTAGGTCCAGTAATGAAAGCACCGGGGTGGAACACAATCACTGCTTTATATTAATGAACGTTGTATGTTGGGATAGGCCCCACACAAATTTTTCCTTACCACCACATCTGGTTATTTGGTTGAGGGCCCATGCAATATGGGAGAATCCCAACACGAACCTTCGAAAGAAATTGGCAAGGCCTAAGAAGATCCGAAGCTTAGTGAGCATGGTTGGGACTGGTTAGCCACAAATGACTTGGATCTTGGTTGGATCAACATGCACACCATGCACATCAACAATGTAGCCTAGGTACTAGACCCTGACCATGCCGAAGGAACATTTTTCCAAGTTGGAATATAACGTGTGCTACTGCAGAGTATGCAAAACCTGCTGAATATGCTGCAAGTGTTCTTCCCAAGCCTTTTTGTAGACGAGGATGTCACCCAGATACACCACCAAAAAATAATTAGTGAAATGCCACAAGATATCGTCCATTATCCTCATGGAAGTTACTAGGGAATTTATCAAACCAAAGGGCATGACCAACCATTCAAAAAGACCCGCTTTTGACTTGAAGGAAGTTTTCCATACATCTGTCAGTTCTATTGGGAATTGATGGTAGCCAGAATTTATATTGATCTTACTAAAGTATTTGTCCCCCTTGATCTGATCAAGGAGATCATCGATTCGGGAAATCATGTACCATTTCCTGACTCTTTTTTTTTAGGGCCCGATAATCAATGCATAGTCGCCAACTCCCATATTTCTTCTACACCAGCACGATTGGGCTTCCACAAGGTGATGCACTGGGTCGGATGTGCCCCTTGTGGATAATTTCTTGGATCTGACACTTGATCTCCTCATTTTCTAGCAGAGAGTGATGATAGACTGACCCATTGGGTAGCGGTAGGACGAGGGTCAGATCGATGGGATGCTTGACCTGACAGTGCAGAGGTACCCTAGTAGGTGATGGGAATATGTCTTTGTATTATTCCACTACCTTATCCACTTACTTCTACTGCGTGGAGAGGTCAGCCGCGGAGGCCATGCATGTGGTTGCAGCCTTTCACTTACTCTGAAAGTGAATCATGAAGAAGATAAACTTCCCAATCTGATAAATGACCTTCCTGCATTGCTTGGCAAAGATCAAGGAAATAGCACTAGGTGGGACTACCTCGAGTATCATGTACAATTTCTTGTTTAAAGTAATAATAACACTACGAGGCCTAGAATCATATAAAACATGACATTTCCATATATAAGGTTGACCCAAAATAAAATCATAAACTTCACACAATACCTCATCTTTGAATGGCTTGATTCCATATGACATGCGACATTATTGGCTAACACAAAGATCACTTCCTTGACAGAGCCATCCGATGGTGTAAGGATGCAGGTACAACATTGTCAGTTGGGATAGCCACTTGATGAACTTTGTTGATATGAGGTTCTTATGGCTACCAATATCAACGATGAAGTGAAACAGAGTGCCTTTTACCCACATCTATGAATGAAAGAGGCGCTCACCTTCCTCTGGCTCATCAGTTTCACTGTGCTTGATCTTGGTGGTAGCAATGGTGGCACTGTCTTCTGCATCAATGATCTATCTCCCCTTTTCTAGTTCCAAATCATAGTCGGAACCCACATCTTATTCAAAGGATTTTACCTCATCCACTAATGAATGCTTTGAGCGACAATCAACAATGTTATGCCACGGGTTCTTATGGAAGTGGCATCACTTCTCGGTATGTTTCTTCGTCTTCCCATTGTCGTTCTTTTCTTGTGGCTTGGACTATTTTTCCTAAGGTTGCCCATATTTGCTTTGTCCTTTGTTCTATGGGTTGGGCCCTGGGGCTGCCCTTGCCCTACTTCTGCTGTGAGGGGTTTCTAGACCCAAACTACCGCATCTTTTGTTTCATCTTCTGCTCAATTTTGACGACATATCGATAGGTTGCGCCCAAGGATGAGATGTTCAAAACCTCCATTTCTGTATGAATGTATCTATGCAGACCACCGTGGTACTTGAGCACTAGATATCGCTCAAAATATTTAATACCTAGCTTGTTTTACAAGGTATGGAAGACATTAGTGAACTTTGGCATTGCTTGGTCTCTTTCTTGCCGCAGTGTGGTCCATATTGTATACAAGTCGTCATAACTTCAAAAAGGGTAGTATTGTTCCTTAATAACATCCATGAAGGAACCCCAAGTGGGTGTAAATAGAAATAATGTCGAACACTCTATTTCATTTTTCTCACAGAAAGTCTCCCACCAATACTTGACATGGGGGATGACCTTGAGGAGCGCAAATGTAATATTTTCTGTATCTTAAAAGTCGTGGATAGAAAAATACACTTCTAGAAGGTTTAACCATTTATCTACGACACCGACATCTATTTGACCTTCAAATATAGGATTATCAAAATTGATCTATACCTTGAAGGGGGTGGCGCCTCTTCTTGAGGTGCATGTATCTCTTGTTGGAAGCCATCGAAGGATTTTTGTGAAGCTTTCCATCATCTCATTCCTTTGTCGCTTCAAGGGATTCCTCGAGAAACATTTTGAAGGGATCTCCTGTCCTGTCGTCTTTCTTTTCGCCTACCATGGATGGTTTCTTAGGTGTCCGAGATAATTTTTTCTCAAGAGAAACAAGCTCGAGACCAAACTCTCTATACATAGACCTTATCAAGGAAATGCATTAAAAAAATGACAAGGAGCAGAACACTCTGATACCATTCCTTGGGGACATCTCAAATTCAACCATGTTAAGGGTTGGTGTGGTCTAGGCTGGGTGCGATCCCCAGGTGACTTTGACGGTTTAGATGCCCCTAGGTTTTGACATATTAGCCATAGGTTAGTCCCTAGCCATTCACATGGTTTAATATTACCCAAAAAAACCTAACCCTAGGAGATGAAGCACCAAAATTCATGTGGGCCCCGTTGGGGTAAGTTATTACATCAACTTCCCGAGGTCGTAAATTTTGCATATGATATCCATTTAGGGTGCATGATAGCTCATTCGAAAGGAATTGATGAGGGGATTCATTTAGGGGGATCAATGAGAGACTTCGACTATCAATGAGGAGCCTTATCATGAAAAATCTTCGCTTAGGCCATCAAAATGGCCCTAGAAGTTCAGGAACTGAAAAACTGCTAAAAATAGTAAGTTGCCAAAAAACTATTTTGAGCTAGTTGGACAAGGTGGGTGTTGGGCACTTTAATTGTCTAAATAAATAGATAATTAAGGTGTTCAATATAAATTGTCAAACCCAGGGAAGTTTTGTTATTGCAATATAATTGTGCATAGTCTATGCTAGATTGATGAAAGCAAACACTAATCAAGTTGCAATATTGAAAGAAACAGAGTTTTGAAAACTATACATTAACACAAGTTACCGATACAGTTGGAGTTCTAATCTACTGTTGCAGAATTGGGATCACACTTGCATAATTGAAATCTAAATTGATGAGTGTATAAGAATCCTAGATTATCTGTTTTATTCTAATTTTCTATTTTATTCTTGCAGAAGGGAATTCTATGCTAATTGCCGAAAATAAATCTACTTTAATTGCAGGAAGGAAATTCACACTTCTTATTACTTTTACTTGAAAGCAGAGTTTTACCTAGTGCATAAATATGATTCTCTAGAAGTATACAACACTTGACTTCTAATTCTCATGAGACACACTGATGCACATTTGATAGGAAGAGGCTGAAGTATAACAACAATTGTACTCTAAGAATGCTAAACAGATTAATCACACAGATCAAAGTAACTAATCTAAAACTCAAAACATCAAAACAGAGGGGAGTCTGTGGGAAGGTGGGCCCTTTCCTTCTCACCGAATCCACTCTAAAATAGGTTACAATAGGTTAAAGAAACTCAATGCACTTCTTTATTGATTTGCAAAAAGGGTTTAGATACAATATGCTCTTTCTTCACTCTCTGTTCCACAATTATCTTTCAGTGTCAATGATTACAAAATCTCCACTATTTAAAGACAGAGTCATTTAGTTCAAAATGGACTCAGAACAACCTTGAGAATCCCAGTTTCTCAAGCTGTTCGTAAGATACAAGAGATCTGTCATATTCACCAAATCTGGAGAAAGAATCGACGTGAGCAAAAATGTGTAACAACAGAGGATCATTCTTCAGGATTCATCTTTCAGGATCGGTGGCCATCTGTTGCAGCGGGTGTAACAAATTTTAGGATTGGTGCGCATCTGTTGTAGTCAGTGTAACAACTTCCAGGATTAGTGGGCGTCTATTGCAACAAGTATGAAAGCTTCCAGAAAAGGTGACAGTTGTTGTAGTCGTGTAACAACATGCAAGATTAGTGCACAACTGTAACAATTGGTGTAACAATAATGATCTTTCTTCAATTCTTGGTTGTTCTACACATTTTGATCATTAGTTGCACATTTATGAGTAGAATATGAGAAATAATACCAATCAAACGTGTTAAGTAAATAAGAATATCAAAGAAAGATTAATGACTGATACCATGGGAAAAAGGGTCTTGGCAGTATTAAAGTTTTCATTTAGCATAGAAATGATAAGGTTGAAAGGGTTAAAGATATAGTGAAAAAGGGACATTTTTGGGTCATAACATGCCCCCCAACTGAAGAAATTGCATGTTCTCATGCAAAACACTTTCAAAAATTACACTGAATCTGAGTTAGGGAGATGACCCCTCCCATGTAAACTGTTAAGACAAATCGCTAAGTACCGGTATGGAAAACTGTGTGTACCCCCAATGTTTGTTAGCTCAAAAAAAATTGTCCTTCTTGCCTTGTCTTCAAGAACATAATGATTTTAAGTGTGTAACAGAGGTTCTTGTGTTTGAGCCATTGGTGAACCAACAACTACTCTATTACGTTGAGATCTCCTCTGCCTTACTGGTTCTTGTGGAGCAGTAAGGTCATATTCTGTCTTAACTGAGAGGTTGACTGGTTCTTCAAGCTGACCAGTGACTGGTACTTTTACTCCTTTATAGCCTGCCTGAAAATAGATATTACCACATTCAAAGCACATGATCTCTTTATGTTGGTCCATAACAACTTTTGTGAGTGATAATATGTCTAAGGCTATCCCCTGTGGATTCTTATGACGAGCAACCTGCAATTATTCCTTTAAGGAAGCCAACTTTGCTTTGAGGCTATCATTTTCCTTCAATAGTTCAATAATCCTGGAATGTTTTGTATCCTTGATCTTCTTCTCAATTTGATCAAAAAGTTGAGCAAGTGGCACATCCTCACTATTTTATGTAACTGGTTCTGTTGTGGCAGATACACCCATGACTTGTTCCTTTGGAATAGTTGATTTTGGTCTGACTAGTTCTTGTGGAATAGTCTTTCTCTGGGTAGCTGGTTCTTGTGTAACAACTAAGTTTGGGATGGCTGTATCTTGTGGAACAGTGTCATCCTGGGCAGCTGATTCTTGTGTAACAACCATGTTATTTGAGGGGACTGGTTCTTGTGTGGTAGTCTCTTTAACAACGAAGGATAATGGATGAAGAATAGGTATTGCCTGTTCCATATCTTTCCAACCAATTGATGCTTTAATAGACCTCGCTGACCGAGTTCCCCTCCTAGGTAAGGTAGAGACAAAAACATGGTCTTTCTTTTTCGTTTCTTTAGGAGAAGGAGGGTGTTCTTCAACAATTTCACAAGGAGGAAATTCTGGGATGCTGGGGTTTGATATAATCTGTACTTCATCACTCATCGAGTGATGAATAGAATCATCAAGCAGAGCCTATGATTTTGTTGTAAATTGTGTATATTCCTCTTGTAATGATAAAATGGTTGCTTGAAATTCCTTGCACAAGGTGAAACCTGGAATACCTACCTCCATAAATTCTGGTAAGGTCTGAGTATGAGCAAAATCAGGACTCTTTGTGGTAGCATTTGGTACAACCCTGTTGATGCCTCTCTTAGATTTTCTTGTAGGCTGACGTTTTCTTTTCTGAGATGAGTCAGTAGCAGTGACAGTAGGGTTTTGAACTACTTTTGTAGCACGAGCAGGGTTTTGAGTTGTTGCTGGTGCCACAGGAGAAGAAGTCAAGGTACTTGCAGTTACAATGGAGGCTAGATTTGTTGTTTTAGTGGATCGCTCTGACCTAGCTCTTGTCCTAGGTAGTGTAAAGACAGAAGGAAGGGTTTTCCTTTTCTTAGCTTTAGGGGTCAGAGGGAGTTCTTGAAAAAATTTTGTTACAACAGAGGGCTGCGGCTCATGACTTGGTCTAGGGATTGTGCTATCAACTACTGGCTCAACCACAACTAAAGGCATAAGGTTTAACTGTTCTGGTTCAATAATGTCAAGGAGTTTTTGATCGGTGTGAGAGGTGCTTCTGATTTTGCGTTTGGTATTTGGAGTTGACTTATGGGCAGTTATAGTCGGGGTTTTAACTGTTGTTGCAGTCAAGGGCACATGGTTTGACTATTCTAGTTCGACTATAACAACAGGCACAGGAATTGGCTGTTCGAGGTTGGTTATTATAGCAGGCACAAGAGTTGGCACAGACACTTCAGGTAATGGGTCATTAGGGATTCCCATTCCTCTATGAATCAATAATCCTATGAGTCAGTGATTGGAAAGACAATTCATGGGGTGCTTATATTTCTTGACAAAGTGAGCCATATTATGCAAGCAATGAAGAAGGTAATAGGGAATGTTTATTAGCTTCTGATGTCTCAAATGTGACAATAGAAAAAAATCAGAAAAATAAACAACTTGATATCTCTCTTTGCAGATAATGTACCTTTTGATGAATTCTGATACCTTCCCCCATGGCTCTGGTAAGGAAATGACATTTGCACCTCGGCCTTTTTTCTGTACTCACTCATTGCCCATGAGAAAACCCCGCTGTGCGTCAGGAAGATGTGCTTTCCTGTTAAACCATTTTTCTCCTGTGGTTGGCAACCCTATCACAATGACTATGCTCTCTTCTGTCACTAGAATCCACACTCTGTGCACCATTGAATAACCATCTACGAGATTTTGACTGAACCTAAGACTTCTGCTTCATTAAACCCCTGCAGCTTCTTAAAATAAGAAATCCAGCCAGCCTGCAGAAATATTTGATAAACATCCAAGTGCAGCAACAATGCGTCTAGATTTTCTGGTTCATATCTCATGGGCATTCCTCCCATGACGTTGCGTTTGTATTCAACAATGAATTAGGAGGAGAAAACGACACCTAAACCAGAGACAGAGCAAGGTCAAACGTGCATTTGCATGAAGAGCACAGTGTCACAGCGAAAATAAGTGTGGTTGAAAGGTGGCGGAGGTGAAATATAAAAAGGGATTTTTCTGTTAGGTTAACGTGGATTTTTCGTTCCCCCCCCCCCAACTAATCTGATTGGCTCACGGTTTAATGAATTTAGGACAACCAATAGGTAGTCATCAAAGCATGATTTCATATCTATATCACTTAGACATGTAAGATTAGTAGCATACCTCATAACTTACCGCTCGAACTTATCTGTCGGAGTAACTGCACTATCCAACCACCATTTGATCCGTTTGAATAACTGTAATAATGAGGGATGGCTCTGGAACGTGAGAAATTACGATATGAAAAGTGGAGTATAAGTGGAGTCCTTTCTGTGATTGAATAGTTGGAAAGATGTAGATGTGGAGTTAAGTAATGATGAAGCAACTCTTGGTGGGACATAGAGAGCATAAAGTATTTTTGTAAAATGGCAGAAATTCAGACAAAACAACAATGTTGCCGTATGTAGAAATGGTAGAAATGCTAAAGAAGGTGGGTGAAGCAGCGTAGAAAATAGCCAAAAGAGATAATAACAGTAGGTGTATCAACAGATATTTTGGTCAGGATGGTGGAATTAGCTGTAGCAATATGTAAATTGGCCAATTTGTCATAAAAGAGTGTATCAACATCCAAGGCAAAAAAATCGGGAATGCGGTCATCATGTGGTCGGAAAATGGTGTAACGGGACATGGTCATGTGGTCAGAAAATAGTGTAACGACACATGGTGTAACAAGACATGGTGTAACAACATGTAACCTCTCCAAAAACATAATCACTTAGTTTTTAGGAAGTTTTGCAACTTCCAGAAACTAATCCTTTGGCTTCTTCTGCTGTAATCTACCTTGCTGTTCTTCAGTTTATTTGCACATAAGAAACTACCTGATACCTTTCTAGGATGAATTTATTTACGAAGCATAAATTTTTTGAAAAAGAGAATAGAAAAATTCAATTTCACAGAGTTTATATATACAATGTTTTATTGAAAAAGCGAAAAATTCTAAGGGATAGAAGGGGAAGGAGCAAGCTCCTTTTCCTTCAAAAATTGATAACCTATATCGGATGTACATTTGGATGTAAATTCTGTCTTGGAAAGTGGACGCCGATACAGGTGCAAGAGATGACCATTTGCATGCAACTGTATATTGGATCCATCAATAGTGATCAACCTGACTGTCCCGTTGGGGAAAACAGTGTCTACCTCGTAAGGTCCTAACCATCGCGTGCACATCTTGCCCTAGAATTATTTAAAGCGTGAATCATACAACAGAGCCCAATCTCCCTTTTTGAACAATTTCTTCTTGATGACTCGGTCATGCCATTTTGTTCTCTGCTGTTGAATCACTGTGGTTTGATGAATAACATCTAAACGCTTCTCATCTAGCTCATTGAGATGCTGCAGTCTAGCCTTCTGTGCCATATTCAAGTCGAGGTTGACTGCTGATGCAGTTCTTAGGGTTTGGATTTCAAATTCGATGGGAAAAACATGGCTCTTTCCATATACCAGTTCGTAAGGAGAAAAACCAGTTGTGTTCCTCCAAGTAGTTCAATAAGCCCATAGAGCTTCATGCAATCTGTTAGACCAATCCCTACGATGTGCCCTCACTATCTTAGTAAGAATAGATTCTATGACTTTGTTGGTACTTTCTACTTGGCCATTACCTTGTGGATGGTATGGAGAAGCTATTCTATGCAGAACATGATATTTATTGAGGAGGGCTTCAAACTTATATGATGTGAAAGGTGGTCCCCCATCAATTACTAATTCTCTGGGAACTCCAAACCTAACAAAGATATCTTCAAACAAGAATGCTAAGACAACTTCTTCTGAGGCCTGGATGAGTTCTTTTGCCTCTACCCACTTGGTCATGTAATCTGTACAGACCAATATATAGACTTTCTGATTTGAAGGTGGGTTAATGGGCCCTATAAAATCCATGGCCCATCTCTCAAAAGGCTCTAACACTATTTGAGGCTAGAGAGACATCTCATCCCTATGATTTGGCCGACCCATGCATTGGCAACTGTCACAGGCTTGGACATATTTCTTCGCATATTGAAATATTGTGGGCCAAAAATAGCCCATCCTCAAAATTTTATGCCCAATCCTTTTATCAGCAAAATGACCTCCACAAGGGCCACATTGGCAAGATTTAAGCAGATCATAAACTTCATCATCCCTCACACATCTCTTGATTTCTTGATCGAGGCCTGTGTAGAAAAGGTATCCCTCTATCCAACTACACCGAACACTCTTCTGAATAATCTTCCTTCTTTCTCTTGGAGATAGATGTGGAGGTACCTTCCTTGCAACCAAATAATTAGCAATGTTTGCATACCAAGGTGAGTGAGAAGATACTGAAAACAAATTTTCATCTGGAATAGAATCATCTACTGGTGAATTATCATCATTTATATGCAATCTTGAGAGAAAATCAGTAACCACATTTTCTTTTCCTGGTCTATCTACTATAGTGATGTCAAATTCTTGAATTAATAACAACCATCTTGTTACTCAGGAATTAGTAATAGGTTTATTCATCAGATATTTAATTGTTGTATGATCACTATGAATAAAAGTAGGATAACCAGTGATATAATGCCTGAATTTATTGATCGCATAAACCACTGCCAAGAATTCTCTTTCAGTAACTGTATAATTTAACTCCGTAGGAGACATGTTTTTGCTGATATAGTAGATAGCATAGGGATCCTTATCCTCATGTTGCCCAAGTACTGCACCAATTGCAGTGTCTGAGGCATCTAAAGAAATGTGAAAAGGCAGAGCCCAATTGGGCCCTCTCAAAATGGGAGCTGTGGACAATTTCTATTTTAGATCTGCAAAAGACAGTTCACAATTGTCAGTCCAATGAAAGTCAACATATTTTGTTAATAGGAAAAATAAGGGAGATGCAAGTTTGAAATTTTTTTTAATGAACCTCTTGTAATATCTAGCATGCCCTAAAAAACTTCTTACCTCTTTCTGAGTTGATGGGGTTGGAATTTCCAAAATTACTTGGATTTTAGCTAGGTCTACCTGAATTCCCGCATAAGAAATGAAATGTACAAGCACCACACCTTCACTCATCATCATATGAAATTTTTCTGTACTTAGAGAAAGATGAGACTGTATACATCTTTTGAGCATTTTTTCCAAATTAGTCAAAGCTTCATCGAAATCAGTACCATAAGGTGTAAAATCATCCATGAATATTTCCATACAGTCATTCACCATATCAGAGAAAATACCAATCACAACTCTCTAGAAAGTGGCTGGTGCATTACAAAAGAAAAATGGGAGAACCTTGTAGGAAAACGTACCCAAAGGGATGGTAAAGGTGGTCTTATCTTGGTCCCGTGGAGCAATTTTTATTTGGTTATAGCCACTAAAGCCATCTAGGAAAGAGAAATTGTTTTTCCCAGATAGGTTGTCTAGAACTTGATCGATAAATGGCAAAGGGAAATGATCCTTCTGCGTGGCCTTATTCATGGCTCTATAGTCCACACACACTCTCCACTTACCATTCTTTTTAGGTACGATAACTAATGGTGAAACCCACTCACTATCTAATATAGGGTATATGAAGCCAACATTTAGAAGTTTCTGTAGTTCTTCCTTAACGATCTCTTTAAGATTAGGTTTCATCCTCCTTTGGGGTTGGAAAATGGGTCAGCATTCTTCCTTGATGTATATATGGTGGGTGCATAGGTTAGAGGAAATCCCTTTCATATCCATATAATCCCAGACAAATTCTTCCTTATGGTCAAGTAATAACTTCATCAAATGACGAGTTTCAACAGAAGATAAATCGGGATTGATGTTCAGGGTCTTTCTAGGTTCAATTTTCACAACGATGCTCTTAGAATTGACTTTAGGAAATAATTCAGGTGTTTCAGTAATGGCTGTTTCAGCATTTTTCGTTACAGCATTTGCTGTTTCAGCTGAATTAATTTGATGTACAACAGTTTCAAAAAACAATTCTGGGCTCATTCCTTCCCCGGGGATAGGGTCAAAGATTATACTTAATAGGTGGTGCGTGTTCTATGTAACAACAAAGGGGTGACAGATAAAGAAATTGATTAACTCATCCTCTGTCTCATCTTTGAAACTTAGGGATTTTACTATGGTTAACACAGACAGACCACTTTCATCCTCAATGTCCATCCATAAAGAATTTTCAGGTTCCACATTGGGTGTAGCATGAGGATAAAGGGTAAGTTTCTTGGTGTCATAACCATCAGAGATGGTCATTGAACTAGATCTACAGGCAATGAAATCATCGGCTGTAGCTAACCAAGGTCTTCTTAGAATTAGAGGGTGGCCTCCCAGACGGGTTTTAGGCTGCAATACGAAAAAATCAATAGGATACTCCCATGAGTCAACTGAAATAACTAGATCATCAATTACTCCTTCTGGTCAGATGGTAGAACGATCAAATAATTCTAAAATAGTAGGAGTAGGTCAGACTTGCGTTCTGAGTTGCAGCAATTGTGTAGTCTCTATTAGCATATTGTTAATTGCTACCCCTAAATCAACTAACACATGGGAAAAAAATGTCTGTCCAATCTTGACAGTAACTGTAGGGTTTCCTAGATCGCCATATTTAATAGGTGGGGTTTTTCCTAACACCAGTTCAAACAATTCTCCCACTACGTGTACTGTGAGGGGGTCCCTAGGTTTCTTTCCATGCCTTTTGATGTAGAGGTCTCTCACAGTCTTCACATAAATAGGGACATCCCTAATTGCTTGCAATAATGGAATGTTAACATGCAAATTCTACAATTCTCCTAAGAGATTGAAGGATGGTAATTCCATAGTTTTGGTAATTTACAGTCTTTCAGGAAATGGGGGATCTGCTAATTCTATGATCGGTTGGTCAATTTCTTCTGTATCAGCAAATGGTTTTCCCCCTAATTCCTTGTCTAATTTTGAATATGGAGCATCTTCAATTATTGGCTCGACTATTCTCCCTGATCTCAATTTTGTCTCATCACAAGGCATAGGAGTAATAGATAGAGCTAGCACATTGTGTATATTAATATTTTGAGCGGCCTTATTATTTGGATTTGGTTTATGTTGCACATGCATCTGAGGTCGCAAGGGAGGATTGTTCTGTGGGGCATTGGGAGGTAACTGCAGCTGTTGCTGCTGGTACTAAGGTTGAAACTATTGTTGATAGGGGTTCGGTTGGTGATGTTTTTGATAAATAAGCTATTGTTGAGGGCTTCTCCAATATGGGTTCCATTTCCCAAGGTGATTCTATTGTTGGGGCATAGGTAACCATGCATTGGGATTCTGATAAGGAGGTGGCATCTGATTCGGAGGGGGGGCATTCATCTGGCCATATTGAAGCTGATTGTTCACATTATTCCAATAATTAAGTGCTGCAGGAGAGAATTGAGAGTTTGTACCTTGACCTCATGGCTACCATTGTCTCCTCTGTGTAATTAGATATGCAGCTTCTACTTCCTCATTAGTCACCTTCATTGATGCTTTTACACCTGGTAAGGAGGGACATTTGTTAGTGGGATGATCCAATTCACAGATAAGACATACATGAACACTATTCAGTGGGCACTCCCTTTTTGGATGTTTGTCTCTGCACTTCAGATAGAAAATGGACAATGCCTTTTCTGCTTCTACTTGTTTCTTTCTAATCTGTAGAGTATCAATTTGTGAAGAAAAATAGTTAATCATCTCTATTTTGAAATCTTCCAACAGATTACCTATTTCTCCTCTTGTTTCTCCTCCATTGGCTGATTTTTGTATCCTTGAAAAAGTAGCATCCTTGGTAGCTAACTTATTCATTGTAGATCCTCGAGAGCATCTCTTACAAAGATTTACAATTTCATCATAGGATTCCTTAGATATATCTCCCTTGCCCAGCATATTCAGCATATCTAAACAATCATCTCTAACTCCTTTTAGAAAAATAGTTTTCAGAATGTCGTTACTCACATCCGGATGTCCAGACCTTTGTAGATTATACTGGAGTTCCTCCAGAAAATATTCAAGGGTCTCGTCCTCCTTCTGAGACATTTTGAACAATTCCTCTCTTCGTTCCCTTGTTCGGCAATAGTCTTGGTACTTGTTCAGGAAAAGCTGCCTCATTTGTCCCCATGTTGAAATATTCTCTCCTTCAAGGCTCATGAACCATCTTAACGCATTACCCTTCAATGTAGATGGAAACAATTTAAGCTTCTGCGCAGTGGTAGTGTAGTCATAGCTTCTACACAAAATATCAAATTCAAACAAAAACTCATCTGGATCCTTCGTAGATAATCCATGAAAATTTGGCCGATCTGAGAGAGGTATGTTTTTCATAGGAGCCATCCCTTGAGTGGGAATTTTAGAAATAGGAAAGACCAGGGTAGAGATTGTATTTTCATCATTGGCCTGATCTTCATTGTTTGATGGATTCTCACGGTGGAACTCTTCTTCATTTTCCCCTTGATTTTCCATATGTGCTCTTTCTCTCCGCTCAATATGGAAAACATCCCACTCTTATTTAGTGACTATATATTGGTTGATCTGATAAACCGCTTCTTCTGGAATTTCCCTGTTCTGAACTATGCTTCCTTGATCTTCAATATTCTCTAGTGTTGCTTGTTGATTTGTTGGTGACAAATCTTCATCTTCAACCCTTGATAAAAACGATGTCTGAAAATGGGGTAATTCTGATGACTGAGGAATATGTCTTCTTGGATGATTTGAAGGGTGAAAGATAGATCTTGAAGAAGAATCTACTCTAGCTATAATATCATCAACAAAAGTTGGCCTTCCCAGTGCAGGGTTCCTTCCTCCATGTCCTCTGGTACCTGTAGGGTTAGTATTTTTGGGGATACATCCTCTTTTTATTCGATTCATGCAGACTAATCATTCCTAATAAAATAAAACTAATGTGCTTACAAGAATCTCTAATTATCTTCTCCGACAATGGCACGGAAATGTTGGGCACTTTAATTGTCTAAATAAATAGATAATTAAGGTGTTCAATATAAATTTTCAAACCTAGGGAATTTTTGTTATTGCAAGATAATTGTGCACAGTCTATGCTAGATTGATGAAATAAAACACTAATCAAGTTGCAGTATTGAAAGAAACAGAGTTTTGAAAACTGTACATTAACACAAGTTGCCGATATAGCTGGAGTTCTAATCTACTGTTGCAGAATTGGGATCACACTTGCATAATTGAAATCTAAATTGATGACTGTATAAGAATCCTGGATTATCTGTTTTATTCTAATTTTCTATTTTATTCTTGCAGAAGGGAATTCTATGTTAATTGCTGAAGAGAAATCTACTTTAACTGCATGAAGAAAATTCACATTTCTTATTACTTTTACTTGAAAGCAGAGTTTTACCTAGTGCAGAAATATGATTCTCCAGTAGTATACACCACTTGAATTCTAATTCTCATGAGACACACTGATGTGCATTTGACAGGAAGGGGCTGAACTGTAACAACAATTGTACTCTAAGAATGCTAAACAGATTAATCACATAGATGAAAGTAACTAATCTAAAACTCAAAACATCAAAACAAAGGGGAGTCTATGAGGAAGGTGGGCCCTTTCCTTCTCACTGAATCCACTCGAAAATAGGTTACAGTAGGTTAAAGAAACTCAATGCACTTCTTTATTGATTTGCAAAAAGGGTTTAGTTACAATATGCTCTTTCTTCACTCTCTGTTCCACAGCTATCTTTCAGTGTCAATGATTACAAAAGCTACGCTATTTAAAGACAGAGTCATTTAGTTCAAAATGGACTCAGAATAGCCTTGAGAATCCCAGATTCTCAAGCTGTTCGTAAGATACAAGAGATTTTTCATATTCGCCAAATCTGGAGAAAGAATCAGCGTGAGCAAAAACGTGTAACAACAGAGGATCATTCTTCAGGATTCGGCTTTCAGGATCAATGGCCATCTGTTGCAGCAGGTGTAACAAATTTTAGGATTGGTTTTCATATGTTGCAGTCGATGTAACAACTTCTAGGATTAGTGGGCATTTGTTGTAGCAAGTATGACAACTTCTAGAAAGGGTGCACAGTTGTTGTAGTTGTGTAACAACATGGAATATTAGCACACAACTATAACAATTGGTGTAACAACAACGATATTTCTTCAAGTCTTGGATGTTCTACACATTTTGATCATTAGTTGCACATTTATGGGTAGAATATGAGAAATACTACCTATCAATCGTGTTAAGTAAATAAGAATATCAAATCAAGATTAATGACTCATACCTTGGGAAAAAGGGTCTAGGCAACATTAAAGTAGGCATTTAGCATAGAAATGATAAGGTTGAAAGGGAAAAAGATATAGTGAAAAAGGGACATTTCTGGGTTCTAACAGTGGGTGGCCACCCAGATCCTCTTGGTTCAAAGTTATGAGCCATTATCTTCATTTTGTGGTGTCTTTAATAGGATGCTGCTATTCTAGAGGTGGCATAAATGAATTTTCGACTTCTTGTTGATCCGTTTTGGTTATTTTAACCAAGTCTTTATTTAACCATTGTTCAATGTACTCCCTCATTAGAGCAACCATTATGTCATGTGTATATTTTAATCTTGTACAATTAATTACTGCAATATTTTTTTTAATAAAAACATAAAAGATACAATGGCACGCACACACACACACACACACACACACACACACACACACTCATTACACATAGTTTTTAACCCTAGAACCCCAAACCAGGAAAACCAACAACCTGTTTAGAGCTGCACCTCTAATCTTCTGTTCATCATATTCATCATTTACAATACAATAAAAATACAGGATCCCATAGAATCCAAACCCCTAATCCATTAAACTGAATTAGTCAACAACCCTAATTCCTTAACTAGAATTGAAAACCATCGATGAAAACCACATGCCAAAACAATGCAAAAAATGGACGCAAAAATCTGCCAAATTTTTTTTTTTGGGATACTACCCAAACACCCTTACAAAGGGGGACCTATGGACTCCCCCACCCCTTGAGGCTCCCATATAAATGTACAATACATGGGACCAATATTGCAAAGAATATAACACATACCCAACATTCTCCCACTTGTTGTTTTCTTTGCATACATGGGGTTGGAGGGTTACATAGTTAACAATCCATAGCATAAATTCCCATAGATCCTCTACACCAAGAGAAATTATTAGTGCTCATGTATTTTTTTAATGAATCTACAAAATTCTCCAAAGTGTCCACCTTCATCAACAAAAAGTTCTTGTCTTCAACCATGTCTCCCAGAAAGTGATACTAAACATCAATATGCTTTTTCTTTGAATGATAAGCTGAGTTCTTCACTAGGAAGATTGCACTTTGACTGTCACAATCTATCCTTATATCTTGTTGTACCAACCCCATATCTAAACACAATATCTATAACCATACTTCTTCCTTTCTTTCATGAGTTGCTTCCATGTATTCAACTTCTGTAGTTGAGAGTGCCATTACATAATGTATTTTTCTCATCCAACTAATTTCTCCTCCAAATAGGTTAAACACATACCCTCTTGTAGATCTTCTAAGATCCATATCTACAGCCTAGTCTACATACACAAATCCATGTATGTCCAACACTCTATCCAAATCTAGTCTTCCTTGGTAGCACGATCCATAATTGGTATTTCCACGCAAATACCTGAAAACCCTTTTTATTGCTGTTGAATGCTCCTTCTCTAGTTTTGACATATACCTGCTCAAAACTCCCATTGTATTTGCAATGTATGGTCTAGTATATACCATTTTATACATAAAACTACCAATCACAATCACATATGGAACACGTGACATGTCCTCTTCCTCTTCTCGTGTCTTGGGACACTGATCCACATATAAGTTTACACCTACAGGAATAGGAACCTTGACCAGTTTGCATTCTTGCATATTAAACCTCTGCAATATTGTCTCAACATATTTCCTCTGATTTAACTAGAGTTTCTTATTTTCCTGATCCCTTTTAATTTCCATGCCCAAAATGAAATTTGCATCACCAAGGTCCTCCATGTCAAATTTATAGGACAACTGAGTTTTCACATCTTATATAATCTCCTTGTTTTTTCCTATCAACAACATATCATCCACATACAAGACCAAATAAATAAGATGTTCACCAATTAATTTGAAATACACACAATAATTCAGTTTTCTCCTTGTGAAGCCAAGTCCCAACATATACATATCAAATTTTTGATACCACATCCTTGGTGATTTCTTTAACCCATACAAGGATTTTTTCAACTTGCATACCAACTTCTTTCTATTCATAGAAAATCCTTCTGGATGCTTCATGTATATTTCTTCTTCCAGATTCCCATGTAGGAGTGTTTTCTTCACATCCATATGTTCTACTTCAAAATCAAATGCATCAACAATAGATAAAATAAATCTAATAGAAGTTAACTTGGAAACATGAGAAAAAATCTCACCAAATTCAATTCCCTCTATCTGGGAATAACCTTTTGCTACTAACCGTGCTTTTTATTTATCCATGTTTCCTTCTATATTCAACTTCTTCTTAAACACCCATTTGTTTCCAATGGGATTTATTCCATTCAAAAACTCCACTAGATCCCAAGCTTTATTCTTGTCTAAGGTTTCCATTTCTTCAACCATGGCCTTTTTCTAGAGTTTTCCATCCTCTGAATCCACTGCCTCCCTAATAGTTCTAGGATAATAATCGATGGACAAATAAAAATTTGAATGGAAATCAACTGGAGTATACCTTTCTGGTTTCCTTCTTTCCTGAACTGATCTCCTAAATACTGGGGTATGAGGATATTCTTCTTCTGATTCTTGTTCTTCTATAGAGTTTGATTTATCATCCTTCAACTCAAACTCTATTTTCTCTGGTTCTTACTTTCTTGGTAGGACTTCCTGTTCAGAAACACCTTTTATTTCTATAAATATAACATCTAGGCTATACACTACCTTTTTAGTTTCTGGGTTCCAAAACTTATAGCCTTTCAGACCATATTTATACCTAATAATATTCACTTTTCATCCTTTTTATCTAGCTTACTCCTGTTTTCATTTGGAATGTGAACATAAGCATCATTTGGAATGTGAAGTTGTTGTGTCGATGCAATCTTTGGATGATCCCACTCTTCTCTTGGAGAGTTACAAGTATAATGAAGTGATCTCTTCGATGCAATTTTCGTCCGATCCCACTCTTCTTTTGGGGAGTGGTGCATCTTTCGACTATGTATTTATAATTTCTAGTTCAGTACCTTCTAAACAAGGGGGAATTCCACTCTCATCGAGTACACTCCCTCCAAGTCCTAGGATGGTTTCCTTTGATTAGAATGATCTTGTGGAGCCTCACCTTCCTTCTTATGCACCTTTCCAGATAATTGTTCTGGTTGAATCTATGATGAAAGGTGTTCATCGATGTATTGTAGATGAATGATCCTATGCAAGTATTTTATCCTCCTTGGCTTGGAAAGCTTTGGGTTTTCCCAAGCTTGTGTCATCTACCAGTGAGTTGTTGGATTTCAACAGAAGACCTAGTGAATGTTTGGGGATTCTTCCTCAATTTCCTATCAACTTAGGTGGGAAGACTGTTCTATTCAATCTGTTAGTGGTGTCAGGCCCTTTAGACTTTAATATGATTCTTGGGAATGATTATGTTTATGCTATGAAGGATGTGGTGTCTATGCTCTTTCGTGTTATGCATTTTCCTCACAATGGAAGCATTGTCACTATTGATTAACTTTCATCTAATAATCTACATCCTAGTTTGAATTTAGTTCAGGTTTCCCCTTTGTGTATTCATAATGTTCTAGTAGACTCTTCCCTACCACGAGTGGGTTATGTGGCTTCTTATCCTTGATGTTCAATTGCTCCTGAGATGGGATATTTACAATTATTTTTTCCTTCTCAAGACAAGGTTTTGAAAATTGATCAAGTGTTTTATCCAATGGTAGCATGGGAGTCCTTAACTCCCCCTATTGGCCAGAGTAATCTGGCACCTCATCTTGAGTCTCATATTACTATTTTTGAGACTTTGAGCCCTAGTATTTGTGTGCTATCGAGCCCCGGTTTCATGGATGTTGAGATACCTTCAGATGAGGCTATATTTGAATCTATGATAATGGATTTTAGACCTCTTCCTGAACTTGGAACTTTATAGTTTTTTTACCAAAGAAGACCTTGGCCTGAGACTATCAATGGGCTCTACCTAGAGAACTACTGTGCATAGACCGCAAGGCTATGCAGTTCTTTGTACATATTGTACTTTTAGGGTTTCTTGTTTTCAAGTTCTGTATCCCATAACACATGTTTTTATCATAGGTTTCTATTTTGGACTCATTAACTTCTGGTTAAGTGTTTTTGGTCTTACATACAAGACTTTTGAGACATTTTCTTTGGTACCTTTTCATGTTGATCCGTTTTGAAAGGTAATGATCTCGAAACTATCATATAGGTTAGATTTTCCCCTTCATGCATTTTTTCATTATCCATTTTTTGTTTCATTTTACCCTAGGATTGACACACTGAGTTGTGACACAGAACCTTCTTTGTTTTTTAGAAGTGTCGTAATTCATGTGGTAGATCCTACTGTTCATGGGTGCCCTAGTGAAAACCTTGTTCACAGTTTGGAGCTCATGCTGAAGTACTTTCATAGGCTCGAGAGTCCTATTTAGTCCTGCCATAAATTTGCACTGAAGCTGCATATCTTCTCCTCAATATTTTTCTGGCCATTACCTACAAGACTCCCTCTAACATATGCTACTACATATGTCAACATTTTTTGGACTCTTCAACAGGTATGTGTTCTTTAATGGCATATGTAGTAGGTTCCATTTCTCTTTCACAATTTATTTATCTATATCACTCACATATCTTCCATAAGGTCCACCCTATTCATTCACTACATCATACCTTCAATCTACTTTAAAGGTTTCATTTATGGATAATAGAGCTTACCTCTTCATGGGTGTCCTAGTTAGTACCTCACTGGAATTTTTGACACCCATGTTGAATTTTTTTCTGTAGGCTTGGAAGCCTTGTTTAGTCCCACCATGTCTTTGCGTTGAAGCCTCATGACTTCCTCTCAAAATATTTTTGGCTAACTTACCCACGGGGCTTCCAAAATTTTATTGAGTTGTAATTGCATTGCATATTAACCGCTTGTGCTTATAGGCCTAATGTCGGCTTCAACTTTCTATTGTTGAACCATTTGCTTATGCATTCCTACCAGTTGCTATGCTTGCAATTTATTCCTTCGTGACTCAACACCTTTATCCCTGGAGGATAAATTCCCTTGAGTGTCCTTATCCTGCACATGCTTCCTTTCATTGAGAATAGGTATGTTCCTTGTGCTCTCGAACTAGTTTGATTTCCTGCGAAACTTGTTTCCTCCATTGTACTTTACCATTCTTTTATTCTTTTTCATGATTCAATAACATGAAAAAGACAAAAAAATCCAAAAACTAAAAAGAATGATGGGAGTGAGTCACATTATTTATATGGAAGCTACTTATGTCACCCTTGAAAAAAACATAATATCGTGATTCTTTATCTCATCATTATGGGTTTAGTGTGGCTTTAGGAGATGCTTCCTTGTTATTGAGCTAGATCTCCTTGGACTGTTTATTCTTCCAGTCATATGGAGCATTTATTGAGACCTCCTGTTTCACAGACGCATCCCAATTTATAGACCATTTTGCCTAAGTCACATTTTGTGTTGTGTCTCTGTTCAAGGGAAGTCAACCTGTGTCGGCCATTCTAAAGAAACCTTGTCTTTCCAAGTCGATCTTCCCGTGTCAGTCAAATATTTCTCAGTTTCAAAAGTATATTTGTATCTAACTCATGGCAGTATAGAAGGTCCTCATTGAATTCTAACTGGTGCGTCTGCCCTTATCGACTACGACTCATCGGTTTGAGAATATGATATAACATTGCACCCTGGGCCTATTTCCATTATTGATAGATGACCTTACACTCAATAGATGAAAAACCATCATTGGTCACTGATTAAGTAGTTTCCCTTGTGTTTGACATCAATCACCCTCATCACACATAGGGATTCATGTAGTACCCTGGTTTCCATCTAACCCCATTGGTGTATTCCTCATCTTTGTTAGTAGTCTCCATCATTGGATACTAGTCAGAGAGTCTATGCGATGTGCTACTCCATATGGTGCATGCCAGAGTCATACCTTTGGTGCGGTCCTTAAAATATTTTCATTTGAGTCCTTCTAAAATATTTGGCCTTCTACTACTCCTTGTGATGGATGATGGAAGATGCCTTAATTCCTTCCTTCTGGTGGATCTATTCCTATCGAATTCAACACATCTTTCTCTGGGACATGGATTTAGAGTTTTTATTAGTAACTTGGGAATTGTAGTCATCGGTGGTAGGTTCCCCCACTATTGACAATGGGAATACATCAATGTCCCTCGATCAATAGATTCTATTAGGTGTTTGACATCTGATCCTCTATTCACACTTGCTAGATTGTACTAGGTACCTTGACACCCATTATCATCATTGGTGTGTTTTATCGCGTTTGTCAATGGTATACATCAATGATTGGTAATAAAATAGTGTCTCACTGTGTTCGATTTCAACTCCTTTATTCACATATTGAAGACTCGTACCATGACCATCAGATTGAAGACTTCGAGTGAAGTATGAACATCACCTATTTTGTGCTCCTACCCAACTTATATTGATTTTACCACCCTTAGTGACATTGGTACTTGTAGAGGAGCAGTTCGTTCACTTTCTTGGCTCCATATATCTTATATTTTATCATGAGACATAGTTCCAATGTGTATCTATTCATGGCTATGATGTACATTTGCATGGATCCACTATGTATTTCCTCGTGGCCAAGATTTATGATTTTATATATCATGTTGTTACTTGATATGTTCCCGACTGTTAGGAACATGCCAAGACTATTTTCAACCAAATTTTGACTGCAAGCTGGCCCTTACATCCAGAGGGGGCTCCCTCATCAAAATATGTCAACTAGCTTCCCACTGTCACTAAGCAACAACTCTCATCATAAAGCCTAGATGCCAAACTTGTATGAAGTTTTAAAAGAAGGATACATTAGCTAGGATAAATGATAACAATGTTGGAATAAAGTATGTAATTTCTAGAATGTCCCTTTCCAAATATGAGCTCTAGAGAGGAGGCTTAATGATATAAACTACCCTGTTAGAATATAGCCAGAGCCAGAAAATGGGTAAACATGGTTATTGGAGGTCACTCCAGTCAAAGGTGTTATGTTCGGAAAGTGACATTGAGCTAAAAGATCTTTTAATCCAATATGAGCTAAAAATAGAATAGACAAGCTAAAATTAGAAGTCAACAATGCATTAAGATTTCAACAATGAATTAGGGTTCATAAAAGATATAAGAGAAGGGTCAACGACCTAATTCATCATTATGCATATTTTGGACTTGTCATTGAGGAGAGAGGCACATCTCAGGAGAGATAGTTCAGTGGATTCTAGGAGGATGACACCATTTGGCTGATTTCGGTGTTGAGAGACACACCCTAGTCACCGAGAAGATCACACAGGTCTTCCATCACTCTTCAACAACAGTTACACAGGGTCCAACAAAAAGGGAACACTTATCCAGGGTGAGGGAACAACTTCTGAGGAGGTTCAGTGGGTCGACTGGTCCCATCAAGCGAGAGTTCAAAGATTCCCCTCCAACCAAGTTGAGAGGAAGGAAAGGTGCATATTTTTCCTGGTTCCTTGTCATATTCCGACTGATGATAATTTGGGGCACATTTTCTAGACTTGGGAGTGTAATACTTTTGGCATACACATTCGGGGTTCCCGATCGATCATCAGATCAGATCCAGGGAAACCATTTCAACCCATTTCCCAGTAGGCCAAGGTGGTCATTTTGAGACACATCTCAGCTAATTTTGACCGTGGAATCACTAGGGCACAATTTTCCAGTGAGAGAGGGGCACATTCCCCCACGAGGATTCATCCAGGGTCCAGACACACCAACAAAAGGGCCGCTTAGTCACCAGAACTGAGAGCTAGAGAAGGGAGCACCATTTGGGATAGGTTCCAAGCCATTATGAGAGGTTTAGCCACTAGGGTGAAATTTTCAGACTTTCGACAGTTACTGTGTGAGCTGCCACAATTCTAGCTCATCCATTGATCCCGCAGTGATAATCTATTATCGAGTATTATCATTTAGTTTACTTATTGTATTCCGGATAAGATCCTTTTGTCATTCGATCTAGATGAGTGATTCATTTTATTCATCCACATTTGACATTTGTACTCCACGGAGATATCTTAATATAAACTTTGCAGTCTTTTGTCTCATTTGTTATTTGTATGATCATTTATATGTTGTAAACCATTAATCCTACACACACATTAGCAACATTTCCTAGACTAGACAAGTCAGGAACATTACAGTGGTATCAGAGCTTTATTCCTTCTAGCCCATGACTAAAGCTGATGAGTGCAACAGAAGACCCAGAGGGCCGTGAACACGTAGGTGATGAATATGTCACTTATAACATGCGCAAGGAAAGATGGCCTAGGCCCAACTTTCCTACTTTCCCTCCTAGCTCAGAGGAAGAGGAAGAGGAACACATAGAAGCATAGAGAAGGGAAAAGCATGAGGCTGAGCATGAGGCAGAGAGGATGTTAGGAGACATATATGAGAGACCAGAGGGTAGTGGTAAGGTCCCCATGGAGCCAGAGGCAACCTTCATGTAGGTTATCAATGATATGGTATCTATTTAGTGGGCCATGACTTAGTCCTTGGCACAGGTGGCTAATAGATTGGCTATAGTGGGCACCCCCAACACACAAGCCCCACATGCAACACAGGGGAACTCGGGGGCAGGCAATAGACCCCAGCCTCCTACTCGCACATACACCTCTTTGAGTAGGATTCCCAGACCTTTGTTTCCTAGTTTCTAGAGGGTAGCCCCAGTAGTAGCATAGCTGTCGATAACACAGAGGCCATCCACTCATGTAGAGGACATTGCATAGTATAGGAGAGAGTATGCGACATTGGTCTGTGACTTCCATCAGGATATGACCCTAGTCGAATATTGTGGACTCAAACTCAGGAACCTCCCCAGAGAGCCATAGAGAGGAGGACTGCATCAATAATAGGGTCATCATAACATTGATTTCATCCGAAAAGTTGGTAAAATCACCATACCTTATTTCAACAAGTCGTCCAAATGCCCCGCCAAAGCTTGGGTATAGAAGCTAGACACATACTACAAGCTCAACCAGATGACCGAGACATAGGCCATAGGTTTCTCTACCTTAAACTTGGAGGGCGAAGCACACGAGTGGTGGCATCATGGATTGGTGACATTGGGTCACAGTCGCATCACCTCCTATAGGGAGTTCATAGAGAGACTCAAGGACAAGTTTGACAGGAGGGATCCAGAGATCAACTACAGGGATCTAGCCCAGTTGAGACAAACTGGCATAGTAGAGGCATTCATTATAGATTTTCAGTAGGTAGCTATGGCAGTGATAGATATATCAGAGCCCAGGCTGATCATGCTATTCATAGAGGGACTCACATAGACTTTGAGAGGATGGGTGAAAGCATACATACCTCACACCTTGTAGGATTCCATCCTACGCACTCGAGATTTGGAAAACTCAGTGCCAAAGACTAAACCCTTTTCCAAACCCTTCGTGCTCCAGAAGGATCAAGACAAGAAGCCATTCTAGAGAGAATGGGAGGGCAAGGAGAAGCTGGATGATGAGAGGAGGCAAGAGATTACGAGGAAGAAGATTTTCTTCAACGCTAGAGACCCTTGGGTCCCAGGCCACATGTGCATGGGCAAGGGAGAGATTCAGTATATTGAGGTGGAATTAGATAGTGTGGATAGTGAGGGGGAGGAGTAGGACAATGAATCCACTAGCTCAGAGGAGGAGTCAACACAAGAAGAGGAGAAGCCTCCCCGTAGACCACTGACACCAGTAGGAGTCCACCCTCCGGTAGTTCCATAGCCTCCTGAGTAGGCTAACATATGGAAACTAACAAAGGGAGGAGTCATAATGACCCTTTCTAGTGTTCCTAGGTATGATACCTTCTTGATTAGAGGGACTATTCAGGGGAAACATGAAATCTCCTTGATAGATGGTGGGGCCACCCACAACTTCATTGACGCTTCATTGGTATCGAGACGAGCACTTCAGACAGAGGAGTTTGAGGGGTTTGATGTTGCAATAGTAGATGGCCACATAATGGAGTGTTTAGACAGAGTTCTAGACTTGGAGATAAAGTTAGGCAACTACACATTGAAAAACACATTTTATTTGGTTGACCTATTTGACACAGATGTGGTGTTGGGAGTGCAGTGGATGATCACCTTGGGAAAAATCACCACCAATTACCAAACCTTGGAGATGGCATTCTTAGACCGTGAAATGAAGAAGGTTGTTCTAAGAGGTATGCCAATAGGAGCACCCAAGATAGTTTCAACCAAGAGGATGGAGAGGAGGGGATGTAGCATATGCCGCAAAGTGCTTGATCACTACACGAAAGGATTCTGAGGGTCGAAAACAATATCATATAGAGATCAAGAAGTTGTTGGGGAAACATAAATAGGTTTTTGGGTCGATTCCACCAGGGAGACCACCTGACAGGGGGTTTGAGTACACCATTGAGTTGGAGGAGGGGGCCAAACCTATGATCACACCCCCCTATTGTCATCCTAGGAGGTTTAAGGATGATATATAGAAAGCAATCAAGGAATTTCTAGCGATGGGACACATCAGAATGAGAAACAACCCATTCGCCTCTTCAGTTGTCTTAGTTCTAAAGACGGATGGAACCATGAGGATGTGCATTGATTACTGGGCCTTGAACAATAAAAACATAAAGAACCGATATCCTATCCCGTGCATTGACAAATTGATGTATGAACTGCATGGGGAAATTTTATTCTAAAAGATTGATCTATGCTCTGGGTATCATCAGATCAACATCCGAGAGTAGGACATAGAGAAGACGACATTTTGATATCACTTTGGACATTTCAAGTTCTTGGTTATGCCATTTGGTCTAACCAATGCACCCTCTACATTCAAGTCTTGCATGGACCACATATTCAGGGATTAGTTGAGGAAATAAGTCTTGGTTTTCTTCGATGAAATCTTGGTCTACAACAAGTCATGGCAGGAGCATATGAGGCACCTCATGGAGGCGCAATCATTGTATGCCAAAGAGTCCAAGTGTGAGTTTGGTATGATAGAGATACTTTACTTGGGACACATCATCAGTGCACATGGGGAACATGTGCACCAGGAGAAGATCAGGGCCATTCTGGATTGGCCAATGCCTAGGAACATGATAGAGTTGAGGAGTTTCTTTGGGCTGTGCAACTATTACAAGCTGTTTTTTCAGGTTTTTTCTTAGCTTGGAGCACCGCTAATAGATCTTACCAAGCATGGGGCTTTCATATGGACCAAGGAGTCACAAAAATCCTTTGATTACATGAATGAAGTCATGGACACTTGTTCAGTGTTGGCATTACCAGACTTCACCTTGCCATTTGTACTAGAGTGTGATGCAACCAGCGAGGGTATCAGGGTAGTTTTGATGTAGGGAGGACACCCCATTGTTTTATAGAGTAGGAAGCTCAGTCATATCGAGAGGTTGTACTCCATTTATGACAAGGAAATGCTAGAAATCATGCATGCCTTGACCAAATTCAGACAATATTTGGTGGGCAACAAATTCGTGGTCAAGACAAATCACAATGGCTTGAAGTATTTCCTTGAGCAGAAGGACCTCAGTGAGTGCCAATAGAAATGGGTGACAAAGGTACATGAATTCTAATTCGACATAGAGCATGTCAAGGGGAAGAAGAACATTGTGGTCAATGCACTATCGAGGAGACCTGCGACATGTTCTTTGATGGAGATTTCAATAGATTGGAAATCCCACTTGTTAGTGGAATATTCCAAGAACAAGTTCACTTGTGAGGTTATGTATGAGAAGATACATGATGTCGCATATAGGGTCATTGACGATGTCATATTGTACAAGGAAAAAGTCTACTTGGTGCCAGAATTGGGGCTCAAGAAGAAGATCCTCACAACAGTTCACGATTCACCACTAGTAGGCCATCGGGGGTTTTTCAAAACCTACAGACAGATCATGGAGAGGTTCTCATGGAAGGGCCTCAAACAGGACATTATGAGACACATCAGTGAGTGCATGACTTTCCAGTAGAACAAGTTAGAGCATTCTCTTCCAAAATGTCTACTTCAACCACTTTCCATTCTAGAGCAGAAATGGGAGAGTATATCGATGGACTTCATCACATGCCTACCCAAGGTCTAGAGTAAGGACTATATCTATGTAGTGGTCGATAGATTGACTAATTTTGCTCACTTCTATTCCATACCAACAGAGTACAATGCAGTTCAGGTAGACGAGCTATTTTTCAGGGAGGTATTCAAACTTCAAGGGTTGTCGAGGAACATCATCAGTGACAAGGACAATAGGTTCATGGGGACATTCTGGAGAGAGTTGTTTCGGTTGGTGGGGACAAAGATGACACCCAAAAATATATATCACCCTCAGAAATATGGGCAGACCGATATTGTCAACAAGTGGGTTGAAGGATATTTGAGGAACTATGCAGGTGGACAACAAAGAACATGGGTCAAGTGGCTACATTTAGGAGAGCATTGCTACAACACCACTTTCCACATGTCCATTGGTATGACACCCTTCTAAGCATTGTATGTATATAATGATCCCACTTTGGTAGACTTGGTTTTCAGGGAGAGCAGAGCTCCCAAGGACAAGGATTGGATCATAGAGAATCAAGAGATTCTCAAGTTGCTGAAAGAGAACCTACAAACGATACAGAACCGAAAGAAAATGAGTGCAGACATGAACATGATAAAGTGCAACTTTGAGGTTGGGGATTTTGTTTTCTTGAGAATCCAACCTTATAGATAGTCATCTCTGAAGAAGAGTGGGGTTGAGAAGATCAAGCCTAGATTTTATGGCCCTTATAGGATCATGCGCCAAGTAGGCGAGGTTTCTTATGAGCTAGAGCTTCTAGAGGGGAGCAAGATTCATAACATGTTCCACGTATCTTGCCTCAAAATGGTAGTGTGACAATTCATTATCACATCAGAGGAACTTCCCCCATTGGATGAGGAGGGAAAATTGGAGTTGGTTTCAGAGGAGGTTTTGGAGTTCTGGGAGCGTAAACTGAGGTGCAGGGTCATCAGAGAGTGTTTGATCAGATGGAGAGGTTATCCAGTAGAGGACACTACTTGGGAGAGCGAGTAGGTGTTGCAGCACCTTGGACTGGTATTGCTTGAGGACAAACAATTTTGGGAAGGGAGGAATGTAATGTCCCTTTCCAAATAGGAGCTCTAGAGAGGAGGATTTATGGTCTAAACCGCCCCGTTAGACTATAGCCAGAGCTAGAAAAGGGGTAAACATGGTTACTAGATGTCACTCCAATCAAAGGTGTTATGTTCGAAAAGTGACAATGAGCTAAACATGGTTAAAAGTGCTTTTAAGCCAATATGAGCTAAAAATAGAACAAATGAGCTAAAATTAGAAGGCAACAATGAATTAGGGTTTCAACAGTGAATTAGGGTGTAGAACATCTATAAGAGAAGGGTCAACGACCTAATTCATCATTATATAGATTTTGGACTTGTCATTTAGGAGAGAGGTGAATATTAGGAGAGATAGTTCAGTGGATTCCAGGAGGAATACACCACTTGGAAGATTTTGGTGTTGAGAGACACACACTAGTCACTGGGAAGATCACACAGGTCTTCCATCACTCTTCAACAATAGTTACACATGGTCCAACAACAAGGGTGCACTTATCTAGGGTGAGGGTGCAACTTCTAAGGAGGTTCAGTGGGTCGACTTTTCCCATCTAGGGAGAGTTCAAATATTCCCCTCCGAACTAGTTGAGAGGAAGGCAAGGAACATCTTTCTCCTGGTTCCTCATCATATTCCGATGAAGGAATCATCTGGGGCGCATTTTCCAGAATTGGGAGTGCGACACTTTTGGCAGACACATTCAGGGTTCCTGAGTGGTCATCAGATCATATCCAGGGAAACCCTTCCGACCCATTTCCCAGTAGGCCAAGGCGGTCATTTTGAGACACATTTTAGCTGATTCCGACGAGAATCACTAGGTCACAATTTTCCAGTGAGAGAGGGGCGCATTCCCCCAGGGGATCCATCCGGGGTCCAGACACACTAGAAGAGGGGCTGATTAGTCACCAGAATCGAGATCTAGAGTAGGGCACACCATTTGGGACAGGTTCCAGGCCATTCTGAGAGGTTTAGCCACTGGGGTGAACTTTCCAGACTTTCAGCAATTACCGTGCGAGCTACCATAGTTCCAACTCATCCATTGATCCCGTAGTTCTCATCTATTATCAGGTATTGTCATTTAGTTTTCTTATTGTATTCTAGATAAGATCCTTTTTTCATTTTATCTAGTCGAGTGATTCATTTTATTCAGCCGCATTCGACATTTGTACTCCCCAAAGATATCATAATACAAACTTTGCAGTATTTTGTCGCATTTGTTATTTGTATGATCATTTATATGCTGTAAACCATTAATCCTACACACACATTAGCAACATTTCCTAGACTGACCAAGTCAGGAACATTACAATATCTCTCAAATGAGTAGCCTAATCCATTGGGAATGGGGTCTCATTCATTAGAGCACAAAAAATTATTCATGAAAGGTAGAATAAAGGAAGAAAAACACTGAAATCTCATACTTTGCAAAGGGAAATAATCAATCTTTACAAATTCGAAATGAAGAATAATAAATTTGCTGGGCATTTCTAATGATGAATCCAACATATCAAAAGTGAGAGCATGTAAGACAATTTATCAGGGTTATGATTATTTTTATATGAAAATAAAGGAATAACTCCTCTTTCACTCATAAGGTTTAACAATAAAACTCAGGTCCAATCAAATCTCAAAACATATATATGGAAATATGATATCTTATATATTCCTTTATGTCTACCACAATGGAGGTTATACCAAATTGTTACACTATTAACCCTAACAATAATCTTACTGCAAAATAAAAATGAACAATGATGACATAATGAGAAGCAAGATACAGAAAATAGAAGAGAAGACAAGGTTCTAAGTGGAATGATGCATGAATCCTTGAACTAATCCATCATAATAATAGATATTACAATGACTCTAGCAACTTGCTAAAGAATGCAACCTTGTTTCCAAAAACCTCCTAGCTTCTTCCTCCCTTCTTCAATACATATTTCCCTCTTTTATAACCTCGCTCAAGGGTCTCACTTCGAATAATTTGTTAACCCTAAAAAAAATCATACTTGATCTATATTTACATTAAAAATCCAACCAAAATCGATGGTTTTCATCAACTATTTCAAATAGTTGATTCATGAAAGAAATCTGTTGATGATTACCTCAATCCATGGAGATTCAGGCCTTCATCATAATCCTTTAGCTGAGTTGGCTTTATTCGTGACATTGATGCTTATTCTATTGTAACTAAACCATGAATATATTGAATATGTGATCGTCTGGAAACTTTGAATCCTTCTTCGATGCCTTCGAATATACAATTATAGCTTATATGCTACCTATATATTTGAAAACAATCTTTGATCTATCATTGATATAGACACAATTATCACCTTGATCTCGATTTGATAGAATTTTGTGCTCTCTTTTGCTTCTTGATTTCTGAGTTTTTAGATTTTAGTTCAAACTGAATAGTGATTATAATATTATTCTCCTCATTGTTGGCTTTCTAATGCATCCTTTCATGCTCCATTTCATGCCCTAAAACTCGATATATAAGTGTTTGAAACAGAAGCACCGAATCCATTGATCAACTTATTAAACGCATAAGATCTGTTGATCTTACCTTGGAGACTGGAAAAAAGTGATTATAAAATAAAAAATAGTGGTTTTTCAAGAGGTGGTAATTGTTTTATTTTTATAACACCGTGCTGCTCAGACAAATGGTTTTGCATTGACTTTGTCTTATAACATGGTTTCCTCATCGTTCGAAACGTCACATCGACAAAAAATCTTGTGACATCACCGCACTAGGGTTTGTTCCCATTAAACATCTGCATATGCAAAGAGCACAAACTGTTGATCTTGTTACCTTCTAAAATCGAGGGCTCACAATTATCATGATATAACTGCACCATAACACATCATCAACATTGGTTTTAACATTTAAAACTTATAAATAAATCATAAAGTTACGAATATAATATTATTTAACCTAAACTAATATATGATATATACAACTATTATATATATAATCAAATAATTAACTAGATCAAAACAAAATAAAACCTAAGTAAAAACTAAAATTAATTAAAACCAAAATTACTAACTAATACTAACATTGTTGCAAAATTTAACTAAAATTAGACTAATCAAAACTTAAACTTAATATTAAAACTATAGTAAAGATATCAAATCTAGATTAAGTAAGAAAATTAAGAAGTAAACTAATATGAAGGTGCCTATTCTAACCAAAATTTGGAATTTTTGTTTTGAATTGTAATCTATGTTACAACATTAGGATCCATTTGGGGATTGTGTCTCCCTGGAAGGCACAAAAGAACATGTAGATTTGGTGACTTCATTGGGTCATGGAGTCATTATTTTGTAAACTTTAAACTAAAACTTATTCAATAAAACTAAAACCCTTTTTCTCACTTTTCAATACAAATGTCATATCAAAAGCATTAGAACTATTGATAATTAAAATTCAAAGCATGCTAAACTCTATATTTCAAGAAAGGCAATTAAGGATTTTCTTTATCAAAATTTACTTTGGGGTTATCTAATGTAATTAATCAGAATGAGGCTAAGACATTAAATTTCTAATTGATAATTGTTTTAACTCAAGGTTTAAAATTAGTTTTCTTATTCCTTTTTTAATACAACTCAATTGGATCATAATATAGAGAATATTTAAAAGAACTAATAACAAGGTATGAGTAAGATATGTAGATACAATTCATTACAGTTATCATAGACATTGCTTCAATTCCATCCAAGCATCCATAGCCTCGGTGCAGATATTTGTATCCCCAATTTTTGAATTTCCTTTCACCATCCCACTATTTTAACATGATTTCATTGTTTTGAGATGAGGTCAATCATTTACATGAATTTCCTTTCATAATCTCTTTTGGACAAGATGGAGGAAATCAATTTTGAATTTCCTTTCACCATTTGTCTTAATATTCTATTTATTGTTGTAAGATGGGTGAAATTAGTTTGTTTAAAGCACTATGTGATGACAACTATTGAAAATATGTAATTAAATAGAACTGTATACATTGTAAAAATAACCCTGAGATTGCTATCTCTTCAAATTAACCACATCTTTTCCTATGAGTAAAATAATAGTTTATAAGTTTCCCTCGAGAAAAATATCAGTTATCATCTAATATCAAAGCTAATATTCAATAAATTATCCCAAATATACCAATTCAAAATAGATAAAGAAATAAATAAATTTTGACCTTACTTGTAAAAATGACATCTTTGAATTTTTTTTCTATCAATTCCTTCTATCATTTCTATAGAGATTAAGGTAAAGGTAAGCGATAAACAAAGTTCAGTTTCATTATCCAAACTAATAATAACACTATCTTTACAAACCTAAAAAAAACTATGCAGAAGTGCTCAAATGTGAGATTATTTATATACAACTTGATCCTTTTCTAAAATTATGAAATGATTAATCAAGTTATATCGTATTTCCAATGTAACCAAGAAAACGTTTCATTAACTAAATTATAAACACGTTTTCTGCAAATAATTGAGATAAACAAAAATAATGATTGCAATAAAGGAGTGGTAGGCGATTTACCATACAATTTATACACATACTTACAATGAAAGAATGATGAGAGACTCACATTACCTGATGATTCCAAGAAGACTGCCAAAGGATCTTCATACTGATAAAAAATAAGTACCTGATTACCCACATAACCATTGTCCTGGTTCACAAAATTGGACTCCTTTTTCAAGGTTTCTGTTTCGCTGATGGGATGAGATTGGTTCACTTGTCTTTTTTCAACTATTTTTTGTTTAGGATCATCCATTTCTATGTTCTTAGGAATCATGGCCAACAAAATATCCATTTGTAACTCATCATTATATTGAACTCCATACTTATAATGAAACAATAATGAGTTAATTTTATTTGAAAAATCATTCAAATAGACTTCAATAGGATCTTGAAAATTATGAGAGACTTCCTTCTTTTGTTCCCAAAGACTGAATTGTTGCTGCACAATATCCGTTTTTTTGATGAAATACGATTCTTCCATGTCTTCATCAAATGAATCAAAGACATGAAACATTATGTTAAATTCTTTTCAATAAAATTCAAAATCAACATAATCAATTTGTTGATCATCACTATCATATATGGGTCCTTTAAAAATTTCAGAATATGATATAAAGAACTCATCTCTTTAATTTTTGTTTTCTCATCAGAATCCTCATAATCCTTATAGACTGGCTCAAGATAAAAAAATGTTGAAGATAATGTTTTAGAATTCTTCTCATCTTCAATATTAAACTCTGTCTCTGAGTCATATCTATCATATATAGGATGATGAATATTTAATCTCTCTAAATATAAAGATAGATAATTTTTTTTGATCATGTTGAAAGTTTTCATGAATATATTCATAGAAACTCCCTTGCTCAGATTCATTATTAGTAAATTCTTTTTCCTCATTATAAAAATCACTCAAGAAATTAATGAAAAAATCAGTTTCACAATCATTTACTGAAATATGCATGTCTAACCCTTCTTTTTCATCTTCTTATTTATGCTCTTATGCATTCAAATCCTCTTAAATTTGATCAGGAAACATCCTACAAGCCCATAAATTGTTTTCAATTTCTTTAGAATCTACAAACATCTACTGCAAAGTGGATGATTTTCTCTCTCTGAGTTAAAATTCTAAATTAGGATGATGTGATAATGCATCATATACCTTGGCAACAACTTCTGAAGGACGAATTTCAATAGGAAAATTGTGATAAACATTTTCAAATCTTCTGTTGAATTTTGTTACAGTTTCATCATTCCATCCTTTTGTAGCATAAAACTCAGAAAAATATTGATGATGAGATTTCCTCTCAGCCCATTTGTGTAGGAAAACATCATGAAAGTCAGTCCAAGAAGTAATAGATTTAGCTGATAAATCTCTAAACCATCTTTTTACTTTTGGTACTAATGAAATAGTGAATAACCTCCTAAAGACATCCTCATATTGAATATCTAAACAATCTGTGAAATGTTCAAAGGCTGCCATGTTCCTTTCTACCGTAACATAATCTTATCCATTAAATAACGGAATGTATTTGAAAAATTTAGGACGTATATCATTAAGAAATAATGGCAGTTTGAGAGGTTTATATTTTTTTAAAGCCCTAAGGATGAATCTTTGCAGTTTGATCACAAGATATATTAGAGACTGAATGAATTGGCATACTAATTTCATTCTCAACTGATATAAAATAATGACTATTCTATGGAAGAGTAGGAATCTGTACTTGCTGATCAAGAAATCTCTCAAAAGACACTGATACAAGATACTTATCATTATTTTCAGAGGACAACAATGAACTAGAATTTTCTGCTTGAAGAATACAAGGGGAAATTAGGATTTATTTTTCAAAGGAAAGAAATGAAGCTTTAAACTTATGATCCTATGAAAGATAATACATTTTCTTAACTGTAAAATAAATAACAAGAAATAACCAAATACCGGATCAAAAATTTCTGGAAAGAAACTTTCCATTTGATACCTGATTATTTTGAAACAATTGTTCATTTTTTTCAACAGGGATCACTTACCAGTGGAGTCTTGAAATCTGATTGAAATCACAAAGGAAACACTAGTGAATATTACAGGGACTTTTTCAGATCATGGAGTCACCAGGTGAAAAATAAAACAACCTGTGTGTTTATGGCTCTTGTTCAGCCTCAAGAATCAGAGTTGATCTTTTTCGTACTCCCAGGGAAAATATCTCTAAATTCACTCCTCGACAATGAAGCCAAAGAATGTTGTTACTTGAGATGTTCCCGATTGTTAGGAACATGCCAAGACCATTTTCAACCAAATTCTGACTGCAACATGGCACTTACAGCTAGAGGGGGCTCTCTCATCAAAATATATCAATTGGCTGCCCACTATCACTAAGCAACAACTCTCATCATAAAGAACAGATGCCAGATTTGTATGAAGTTTTAAAAGAAGGATAGATTAGCTAGGATAAATGATAGAAATGATGGAATAAAGTATGTAATATCTCTTAAATCAGTAGCCTAATCCATTGGGCATGGGGTCTCATTCATTAGAGCACAAAATCTTGTTCATGAAAGGTAGAAGAAAGGAAGAAAAAAACTGAAATCTCATACTTTACAAAGGGAAAAAAAATATATTTACAAATTATAAATGAAGAACAATCAATTTACTGGGAATTTCCAATGTTGAATCCAATAGATCAAAAGTGAGAGCATGTAAGACAATGTATCAGGGTTATGATTATTTTTATATGAAAAAAAATGAATAACTCCTCTTTCACTCATAAGGTTTAACAATAAAACTCAGGTCCAATCAAAGCTCACAACATATATATGGAAATATAAGATCTTAAATCTTCTTTTATGTCTGCAACAGTGGAGGTTGTACCAAATTGTTACACTATTAAACCTAACAATAATCTTACTGCAAAATAAAAATGAACAATGATGGCATAATGAGAAGAAAAATACAGAAAATAGAAGAGAAGACAATGCTCTAAGTGGAATGAACAATGAATCCTTGAATTAATGCATCATAATAAGAGAGATTACGATGAATCTATTAGCTTCCTATAGAATGCAACCTTGCTGCCAAAAACCTCCAAGATGCCCCCCCATTCTTTAATACAAATTTCCCTATTTTATAACCCTACTAAAGGATCTCACTTCGAATCATCTCTTAATCCTAAAAATACTCATACTTGATCTATATTTACATTCCAAATCCAACCAAAATTGAGGGTTTACATCAACTGTTTCGAATAGATGATTCATGAAAGACATATGTTGATGATTACCTCAATCCATGGAGATTCAGGCCTTCATCATAATCGTTTAGCTGAGCTAGATTTATCTCTGATGTTGATTCTTATTCTATTGTAACTAAACGATGAATCTATTGAATATATGACCGCCTTGAAACCTTAAATCCTTATCCTACGCCTTCAAATATACAATTATTGCTTATCTTCTACCTGGAGATCTCAAAACAATATTTGATATGTCATTGATACACACACAATTATCGCCTTGATCTTGATTTGATACAATCTCATGCTCTATTTTTCTGTTTGATTTCCAAGTGTTTAGTTTGCAGTTCAAATTGAATAATCATTCTAATATTATTCTCGTCATTGTTGGATTTTCAATGTATCATTTCATGCCCGATTTCATACCCTAAAACTCAAGATATAAGCATTTGAACCAAAAGCACCAAAGCCATCAATCTATTGATTAAGTACACATGATCCATTGATCTTACCAGGGAAACTAGAAAAAAGTGATTATAAAATCAAAACCAATGGTTTTTCAAGAGGTGGTAAGTGGTTTGTTTTTATAACACCACGCTACTTAGAAAAATGTTTTTTCATTGAATTTGGCTTATAGCATGGTTGCCTCATCATTCGACATGTCACATCAGTGGAAAATCTTGTGACGTCACTGCACTGGGGGTTGTTCTCATTAAACATATGTAGATGGGAAGAGCGCGAACTGTTGATATCGTTACCTTCTAAAATCTGTTGATTTTTCAATAAGCTAGGTTAAGCAATAAGTTCATTCCATTTTATCATTTAACCATAACCATAAATGTTGAAGCAAATGAGATCACAAGAAGAAGCACCATGCACAAGAACACAAGAAGTATCCTGGGAAAACCTTCTCAACAAGGGAAGAAAACCCAACCAAATCCTTTTCTATATTCTTCAAGAGAAATACCTTCACCACCAAGATAAAACCTAACACACAAGAGGGTGCTCAAACCCTAGACTCTAGCGCCCAAGAGAGGTGCACACTTTTCCCAAAGAAGCATACTTGCTGAAATTTCCAACGTCGCATGAAAGATGCCTTTCCTCAAAGGGGATTTTACCTTTACTTATACTAACCTAATCCTATCAACATAAGTTTCTATTGGCACAACATGGATGACCTCACTTAGCTTATAATATAATTAATATTAACTATATTAATTATCTTTTAGATTAATTACCAGTTACATTAAGGTAGGGCCGACCTGTACCCTTTACATTACAATTAGGATTACAGACAAGTATGACTCTTTTACAATATAGAAAAGGATATGATACACCCACTAGTGCTCATCCACTAGGGGCACATCCATAGGGATGTCCATATCTCTAGCTCACTGTATTACACAGGAGAAACAAATCTTCACATGTTCACTTGTGCTTGTCCACTCTACAGATCTTCTTTCCCATTGCCTCACATAGGAGAATCATTTGGATTTTTCTCATCAACTCTGCTGCTCAGAGGAGGCTAATACATCATATTCATTTTTTTTCACATGACGATGCACCCAACACTTTGGGGTTTCACACGTTCACTTTGTGCCCAACCATAGGCATGCCTAACTCAACAGAT
This sequence comes from Picea mariana, assembly GCA_032191745.1. Lineage (NCBI taxonomy): Eukaryota > Viridiplantae > Streptophyta > Pinopsida > Pinales > Pinaceae > Picea > Picea mariana. The sequence goes on from JASDQU010109193.1 coordinate 39,524, forward strand.
CTCCTTTCCCACTGGATAATCATCTGGAGTTATTCTCAACTCTCTAAATGGAGGATGTCATCTCTATGTTCCATATTAGTCTCAGGCAGGAACCACATACCCTTCTTAGGGTCTTTCTCTCAGGTTTGTAAGCTGAGAGAAAGACTCACATAGCTGGAATGATCCACATCTCACAGGTTTGTATGTTGGAGAATGTCTCACATAGTTTCAATCATCAACACTCCCTCTCAGCTAGGGAGGCATTCTTCATCATGCCAAGTCTCACATGGATGTACTCTGATTTTTTTCTTGGCTGGAGTCATGAATACTCCCTCTTAACTAGGAAGTTATTATTCACCAAGTTAGTTTTGTGAAGATGTCCGCAATCTGCTCATGTGTAGGAAGGTACTATATGTGTACGGTTTTCCTCTGTATCATATCTCTAATATAAGGATATTTCATCTCATCGTGTTTGATCCATCAGGAAACACTGGGTTCTTTAAGGAGATTTTCACACGACTCTTAGTTACGATCATAGGATTCATCTCATGGTCAAGTAAATCTATCAGAAGCTTGTGAATCCACATTGCTTCGCACACTCAATGCTATATAGTCTGCCTCTGTGGTACTCAAGGCCACAGGGTTTTGTTTCCTATTACATTATAATACCATGGAAAAATTTATGGTAGGACATCAACCATATGTGCTCTCACTGTACTTTTTGCTCAATCTGAATCGACATATCTTGCAAACTCAAGTTCTCATTGGAGGCATATATCAGACCATATCTAACTGTTCCTTGTATATATATCTCAATACATGTTTTGTTGTTGTCTGTCTTGGTTGACTCATGACTAAGCACATTCACTGCATGGCATGAATCAAGTCTGGTGTTAACCAGATACATTAGTGATCCAATAAGCTATGGATCAGTCTCGTCTGAATCATCATCAATCTTCTTCTTTAAATCTATCATGGTGGATTTTGCATTCTGTCATACTAAACTTCTTTAATATTTTCACTGTATATTTTCATTGACTCAGGAAAATATCATTGGTCCTCTATCATACTTCTTGTCCCAAGAAGTAGTTCTTTATAATCATATTCTTCATCTCAAATTCAGAAGTCATGTATTACTTGTATCCAACAAAAGGGATTTCTAAATAAGTCACCAGGATCAGGCTCTCGTTACCAATACTGTAATGATATAGGTTTGTATTAGAAACTCTCTTGCTGAAATACAAACTCATCAAGAATCTATCTATCTGATATAGTTTCCAACTCATGAATGATAGTACGGATGGAAGTGTATCAAGTTCACTGGATCAAGTGTCTCATCATAGAAAACTCCCTTTGTTTGTGAGAAACATTTGGTTAGTATGTTTCTCTACCTCTTGCGGAGTGAGTCTAGGTAGAATTATTATGCCTTACTGCAATATCTATGAATATATCAACTGGAGAAATTGAATCAACTGTAATAATGTTTGTCTCCCTCTGAAATGCTGAAGGGGGAGAAGGTACTTGTCTCATTGTCAATCTCTATCTGAGATTCTCTAGGTTTGTTTGAAAGGTTATTTCTTCTTTAAGAACAACATCTGTGATTGTCTCGCATAATAATCAATCAAATATGGTTTGGAATCTCGTACAAGGGATAATGGTACACATCTTTTGAGGGCTCCCATACTAGGGATTTATTCAAAAAATACAATCAACTAAATTTTTTGAAATCAATTGGTTTACCTGGTTTGTAGTCATGTTTTAGTTTTAGAGGAAGTACTTCTCCTCTCTCTTTTCTTCATTCTTTTGAGGTGGGTCTGGATCAATGTCAGCAGTGGAAGCATATTGTCTTCCCTTCTTCCTAGTTGGACAATTTCTTGCATATTGTCCATAACTGTCACATCTGAAGCACTAAATTTCTGAAAAATCTCTTCTTTGATATCCTGGATTTGATGAAGACTTTTCACTTTTAAATGTTTGCCTGAAATTTCTTTTAAATTTTTCTCCCTTCTTTGTATGAAGTGAAAGAGAATGATTTTCTTTTGAGGAATCTTCCACTCCTCTATTTCTAAGTCTAAGTTCTTCTTGAGTGCAATCTGTCCATAGACGATCAAAAGTTGGTAGAGTTTGTGTTCCACTGATACTCTGAATGAAAGGCTCCCATGATTTTGGAATATTCTAGAGAGTGGTTAGGACAAGTTCTCTATCATACATGATTTCCCCAATGGTCTCTAGTTGTTCTTTAATCTATGATAACTTCATAAAGAAGAGGGCAACTGTGTCACCCTTCATCATCTTGGTACTTTGAAGTTGGCTCTTTAAGGTAAGAGATATGAGAGTGTTGTAACTTTCAAACATTCCTTTTAAATATTCATAGATATCATAGGTTGTCTTCAGATTATAAATACGAGGCAAGAGGCGATCTCTTACTAAGTAGATGATTAATTTTATTGCTTTGACATCTTCTTCCTTTCTTATCTTCTTCTCTATATCTGTAGTTGTGGCTGGTAGAGTTTTAGTAGTGACATCCAAGAGGTCATCTTCTTCAAGAGTGACTAGAAGCCTTGATTTCCAAGAGTTGAAGTTGCTTTCTCCATCAAGCCTATCTTCTACTAATTCTCTATTGTTCATTTGATTGGTTTCTTCAATTTCTTGCCAACTGGATTTTGAAAAAATAATGATTAGGTTGAATTAGAAAACTTGGATTATATTGGACTTATGAGTGCCAACAATCAATTTGATAGTGTCACATAGATGCTTTCTGATTCAGGAGAACGTTTCTTCAGAAACCCATAATTAATCTTCTATAGGAAATTTTGACACCCTAGAGACCCTAGGGCCAAAAATCAAAATTTCTTGGAATTTCGTTTTGAGAGCTTCTGGAGATGGGCTGGAAGAGGATGTACTCTTATATGCAAAAATTATCCCCAACGTCTAAGTATTAAGGGATGAATCACCACTGAAAGGAAGGCCATACAAATTTTTTCTAGACACCCTAGAAGGGTCGTACGATTTTGCAAAAGGTGTGATGAGACTTGGTGGATGCTTGTGCAATGGGTTCTTTCAAGACCTATTCTTTGATACCATGTTTATTTTTAAATAATCTAGGTTAAGCAAGAAGTTCATTCCATTTTATCATTTAACCATAACCATAAATGTTGCAGCAACCAGGATCACAAGAAGAAGCACCATGCATAAGAACACAAGAAGTATCCTGGGAAACCCTTCTCAACAAGGGAAGAAAACCCAACCAAATAATTTTCTATATTATTAAAGAGAAATACCTTCACCACCAAGAAAAACCCTAGCACACAATAGGGTGCTCAAACCCTAGACTCTAGCGCCTAATAGAGGTGCACACTTTTCCCAAAGAAGTGTACTTGCTGAAATTTCCAAACTCACATGAAGTCTTTCCTCAAAGGGGATTTTACCTTTACTTATACTAACCTAATCCTGTCAACATAAGTGTCTATTGACACAACAGGGCCAACCTCACTTATCTTATAATATAATTAATATTAACTAGATTAATTATCTTTTACATTAATTACCAGTTACATTAAGGTAGGGCGGACCTGTACCCTTTACATTACAATTAGGGTTACAGACAGGTATGACTCTTGTACAATATAGTGAAGGATATGATACACCCACTAGTGCTCATCCACTAGGGGTACATCCATATGGATGTCCATATCTCTGGCTCACTGCATTACACAGGAGAACCATATCTTCACACGTTCACCTATGCTCGTTCATAGGCACGTCCAATCTACAGATCTTCTTTCCCACTGCCTCACACATGGGAATCATCTATAGTTTTCTCGTCAACTCTGCTGCTCAGAGGAGTATAATACACCATATTCATTTATGTTCACATGATGATGCACCAAAAAAATTGGGGTTTCACACATTCACCTTGTGCTCAACCACAGACATGTCTAACTCAACATATCACCTTTCACACTGGATAATCATACAGATTTCTTCTCAACTCTCTGAATGGAGGAGGTCATCTCTACGTTCCAACTCAATCTCAGGAAAGAACCATGTACCCTTCTTAGGGGATTTCTCTCAGGTTTGTAAGTTGAGAGAAAGACTCACATAGTTGTAATGATCCACATCTCAGAAGTTTGTAAGATGGATAATGTCTCACATAGATGCAATCATAAAAAAAATCAAGGGCTCATAATTATCATGATATACCTACAACATAACATATCATCTACATTAATTTTAACATTTGAAACTTATAAATAAATCACAAAGTTACGACTTTAATATTATAACCTAAACTATATGGTTGAGGCATATTCATGTTGTATGGTGTCATATTCATGAGAGGCATGCATTGGTTCTTTGAGATACTTCATTGATGATATGGTACATATCTGCATATGGTTGATGGTATGGCATATGGTACATGTTACACATGGCCGATACTATTTATTGGTGTATCTTTTGGTTAATGATTGATGAATGAGATAGTATGTATATGGGTATACACTTGATGCATGGTATGGTACAGGTTTAGTTGGTTGATGAGACAGTGACAAAGTTGTGATAGTGACATTGATGAGATAATGACATAGTTGTGATAGTGACAATGATGTGATAATGACAAAGTTTTGACAGTGACAAAGATAGATTGATAGTGATAGTGGCAGAGTTTGTGACAACAACAATTGGTCTACATTTATATTACAGGGTGGTTGGACGGGGCAAGGAAAGGTGGTTGTAGCCACCTTCCATTTGGAGCTGGAGAGATCAGGGGGTTGTAGCCAAATAACTTAGGGAGTTGTATCTTCCTTGAGGTTAGATCTCGAGAATACGGGGTTGGAGCTTCCTTCCAATTGTAGCTGGATAATCGGAAGTTGGTGATTCCAATGAATGTGTTATTTTGATATATAAGAAAAAACATTATGTGGTTTTCTCCCATTTGGGTTTCCACGTAAATTATGGTGTACTGTGTATCTATTGTGATTTGATGTTGTTTATTATTATAATGTTGATGATATATTGAATGCTAATGATAAACTGCTGAATTTGTTGAAGAATAAAATGTGGTTAAAAGTACAATTATTTCTCATTACTGATTCACCCCCTTCTTAGTAATCCAACAATAGGTATCAGAGTAGGTCCTTCATAAAGAAGCCTAACCACTGGAAGGAGATCATGGAATATGCTAGGATTGGGGTACCACATTTTGATGGTTAGAACTATGAATTTTGGAGAATATGAATAAAAACATATGTACATGCATAGGGATTCGATGTTTGGCGAGCAATAGTAGATGTATACAAAGAACCAACCAATCCCCCGATAAATAAGGATGGAAATAAAATTGAAGAAAATGATTCTAGAGATAAAAAGGTCATCCTGAATGGTTTGGCTGAATCAATATACACCAAGGTTGTGCATTGTGAATCCACAAAAGAAATATCAAACAAATTGATGAATATCTATGAAGGAGATGCCAAAGTTAAAGGAGTGCTAAACTTCAAACATTTAGAGTCAAGTTCGAACAATTGAAGATGAAGGAAGATGAAAACATTGCCTCCTACTTTCTATGAGATGATGAGACATTAAATGCGATCAAGGGTTTGGGAGAAGAAATGAAGGAAACAATCATTTCTCAAAAGGTATTGAGGTCTCTACCTATGAGATATGATCCAAAGATTTCAATCCTGGAAGAGAGAGAAGATCTAGACACCTTGAGCATGGATGAGCTGCATGAGATACTTACAACCTACGAGATGAGGACAAATCAAGACATTCCAATCATGAAGGAAGCAACACTCAAGGCATAAAAGAAGATAAAGAAGAAAGATAAATAGAAATAAAAGTCAAATTATAGCTGGATCGATGATTTAGAGGAAGACGAAGAAGTGGCTAACTTTTACAGAAGGTTGAAAATGGGAACCGACAATACAAAGGTAAGCTTCCATTGATTTTTTTTAATTGTGATGGTGTTGGTAATTTTGATAATACATTTCCTTGTAAGAAAAAGAAAATAAATGAAGAAGAATATGACCCTAAAAAGAAAAAGAAAATTCAAAAGGGTAGAATAAATAAAAATAAGTTTTTCAAGAAAATCCTTTGCACCAAGGAAGAAAGCTCCTCATTAGATGAAGATGAATTTAGCGACAATGATACATAAAGGGTACTATTCATGGAAATAGAAAACTCCGATGAAGAATGCTCCAAAGAAGAATATAAAGAGGAAAAAGTCCATTACAAAGAAGAATTGTTGAGTTCCATAGAAGTTATTAAAAGAGAAAATAAGAAAAACAAGTCACTCTAGGAAGAAATAACGAAGAAAGAAGAATCTCAAAACTCCAAATAAGTCAAGTAGACAATCAACAAGATAAAACTCTAGGCATAAGAAGACAAGAGGATTAAAGAAGCACTCAGAGGAAAGTTGGATGAAAAGGACATGATCATTGAAAAGTTAGAAGCATAGATATTCATTCTAGAAAAGATCTTCAGAAGAAGGACATGCAACAAAACAACACAAGGATATTGGATAATATCATTAAAAATAAAATACCTTACTATGACATATCTGGATTATGATACAATCAAACACAGATAGAGAAAGGTTCATGCTCCAAAACGACAGAGCAAGAAGCAAAACCAAGAAACTATGCATAAGCTGTGAGATGTCCCTCGAAAGAATAAGAAAAGAAAAATCAAGAGGAATATTACAAAGACATTGCACCACCTAGAAGATTCAAAAATCAATATCAATAGAAGCCATCTAAAGAAATACCTCAAGAAGAAGAAGGATTTAGAATAACAACACCATTCAAAATATCTTCTACTCCTATGTATCAAACTATTTTTCTTGGTTCATGTTATTCATGTTATAATTTTGGGCACAAAGCCGTGGATTGTAGGGACAAAATCCAAGAACATAAGCAATGATGAGGGTTATACAAGAAATAGTTATGCAAGAAGATCTCATGAAGCACAAAATAGAAGCTACAATAGATTTGGATCATTAAGTGATGAGGTAGAATGCTACAAGTGAAAAAAATTTGGAAATATGGATAGATATTGGAGACTCACTGTTCCTCCAAGGGAACTAAAGAAGAATATCAACAATCATAAGAAGGAACCACAAAGGATATGGCTAAGAAATCATGATCTATTCAACACTGAAGAATGCAATCTTGCTCTACAATATCAACACAAGAAATGTGGATGGTATGTTGAAAGTGGATGCTCAAAGCATATGATAGGTGACAAAGGCATGTTTCTAACATTGAAGAAGGAAAGAGATGGATCAGTTTCAATTGGGAATGAAAACTCATCTAGGATCATTGGAAAGGGCACAATCAAGCTCAGAGGTAAGGATGCCATGAAAGAAAATGTTTTATTGGTTGAAGACATGAAACACAATTTGCTAAGTGTAAGTAAAATGTGTGATCAAGGACATAGACTTGTGTTTGCTTCAATAAAGTGAAAGATAAGGAAAGAAGAATCATGAAAGTTGGTAGCTACAACTGTAAGGACTCCAAGAAACATATATGTTCTAAATGAAATAGGAAAGGAGATAGGTTTCTTAGGAAAGGATGATGAAAGTTGGCTCTAGCACAAAAGAATGGGTCACATAAATTTTGATAATCTTGTCAAAGTCAACAAAAAGGAAGCAATAAGAGAAATACGCGAGATCTCGAAGCCAACAAACATTCTATGTAAGTGATGTCTACAGGGAAACTAGACCAAGACAAAGTTCAAGTCAAAATAATAATGCACAACAAAACCATTGGAAATCGTACATACTGATTTGGTTGGACCGACAAGAACAAAAGGATTGAAAGGTGAACAATACTTGATGCTTATAGTTGATGACTACACAAGAATGACTACAATTTTATTTCTAAACAAGAAGTCAGAGGAATTCAAAAGATTCAATGCATACAAAGAGATGGTTGAAACTGATACAAATTTGAAGATAAAGTGTTTGAGATCAAACAATGGAGGAAAATTTACATCGAAGGAATTCATGGAATTCTGCAGTGAGCATGGGATAAAGAGGCAATTCTCAGTAGCCAGAACACAAAAAAATGGAGTTGTTGAATGGAAGAACATAATAGTATAGGAAATGGCCAGAACCATGCTAATGGATTTCAAGTTGACAGATGTCTTTTGGGTAAAAGAAGTGCATACAAAATTTCACATTCAGAACAGAGGGATTCTCAGAAACAACAATGATAATACTCCATACAAACTATGGAAAGGAAGACTAGAAAATATAAAGCACTTCAGAGTTTTCAGAAGAAAATGCTACATCAAAAGAGAAGATGGAAGAATTGGAAAATTTGATTCTTGAGTCGATAAAGGAATATTGGTTGGGTACTCAAGAAAAAGGAAGGCATACAAATGTTTCAATATGAGACTCAACAGAATAGTGGAAAGCATCAATGTGACAATTGATGAGACAAATGGTCCAAAGATAAAAGAAAGTATCAAAGATTCAGTGGAACAGGATCACAAAGGAGATTTGAAAGAAGAAGAAGTAAATGAAGAATCAGAAGAAGAAGAAGAGAAGTCAAAGGCAGAGCAAGAACAATAGGATACTCAAGAACCTCCAAAGACACCCAATAGGTGAGTGCAAAAGAATCATCCATCAGATCAGATTATTGGAAATAAAGATGCAAGACTTGATATTAGAAGAAGAATCCATTCACCAGAACAACAAAATCTATCACTATTGTCTACAATTGAGCCAATCAATTTTGAAGAAGCCAACAAAGATGAACACTAGGTCAAGGCCATGGCCATGGATGAAAAGTTAAATCAAATAGAGAAGAATGACACATGGGAACTGGTTCCAAGACCAAAGAACAAGAATGTCATCGGTACAAAGTGGGTCTTTAGGAACAAATTGAACGTGGATGGACATGTTACCAACAACAAAACAAGATTGGTATGCAAAGGATACTTTGAAGTTGAAGGTATAGATTTTGAAGAAATGTTTTCATAAGTTTCTAGGATGGAAGCAATTATACTAATACTAGCTTATGCATGCTCCAAGAATATTAAAGTGTATCAAAAGGACATGTGTTATCACTGTAATTTCGTCCACAAATGGTTACAGGAATCCAACATCTTCAAACACCCATTAGTTCATCCATGGCCCAGAAAATGCATTTCCAAAGGGCACAAAACTATACAACTAGTTAAAAAATCAGCATGCACTAAAGATACAAAGGTAGCGCGCACACGTGTGACAGTCGAATAACGCCGAAAAAGTGCATATGAACCCGATGCATGATTGTGGATGCAAAAAGCCGTGCACACCTCAGAACAATGCATTTATGATTTTGGTCGGCCTTCCACCCACTTCTGGTTCATCTCCCAAGTAGATTTGACACCCAAATCCGAGATGAATCCGAGTGGGGGGCTGGTCAAATACCTAAGGGTGCCCTAAAGAGCCCCTTGTTCACACTAAAGACTGGTTGAATAATGCTCAAATCTTTTCTATAAAAAGAGGCCGTGGGTTCACTATATTTTCAAGGAATTCATTTGTATTGTTATGCTAGCTATATTCTCTTGGAGGATCCTCTTTCCTCATTAAGAGAATACAAGCACCATTTCATTTGGCTATTCACATCACCTCTTGAGTGAATGAGCTTTGGATTTCTTCACCATTTCCTTTTAGTTTTCTACTTGTAAGAAGAGCTCAATCTTTGGGGGTTCAAGAGCCCTCCCTTGGAGGAAGAGGGGACCCATAAGTCCCCCTTTCTCTTTGGTGTTTTCCCACTAATACAAATTATCCATTGGTGGCATGCATGCTGTTTATTTTTTGTTCTATTTCCCTTATGCATTCTAGGTTATTTTCTTTTATTGTTATTAGTTTAGTTCTTTGTTTATTTCTTATGCTTGATGTTTCTAACTCTTGCATTCACTATTGTCTTGTCCAGCTAACCCAACTGGACTTGTAAGCGTCCTTATTTTTCTCATTTAGGTGACGAAAGGGATGCAACAGATTGACAACTCCATTGGGGATTGGTATCAATTTCCCCCTCATTTGGGTTGTTTGAGCACTTCATTTTGGTTTATTTAAGTTGCAGGAACCACAATCAGCCCATGCCTCCCTGCAAAAAGATAAATTCAGAGCTGAGTTGAGAGAATTTCATCCGAAATTTCTTTCACAACTATGTAACAGAAAGTGCGTGGGTTTTTTAACCCACAGGTGCATCTTCCAAGCACGTGCATCAAACCCACTGTGTTTCTCAGCACATTTTGCGCACTGTGCCAAAAAGTCATTTTTAATTTTCGCATTTGTGCCCAATGCACCTTTGTCTACTTTGTGACCCACACATCTGTCCAGAAAAATCATACATTGTAAGGGTTTTTGTGATCTATTGAAGGCCCATAGCCTTCTTAAGTTTGATTCTATGCATATTGTAATATGCACCACACTTAGATTCCCTCTCCACATGAAGGGTTAGTCAAAACATAGGCACTCAGGGGGTTAAAATCCATATTTATCCTCTTTTTGCTTTCATTTTTCCACATGGATGGCTTGATTTGATTAAAGATAAATTGGAATCATTCTATATCACAAATATAACTACTTGCCTTGGGACCATAAATTGAACGTCAATCTTTGAGTATGCTCTTCTCTCGCGCCACAAAGAGATCTTGAGAATAAAAAAAAACGATTGAGGGAACATTTCATCTCCCTTAAAGACAAAATCTTTAGGAGAGGGCAACAACCCCCTTGGGACTCTTCTTATTTTCTTTTCAAACACATCTTAAAATTGTAACGGGCCCATACATGCCCACATGCTACAAAGATAGGATAGTTTTGAATTTACTTTCTTAGATTAAGTCACTAGGGAAGTTTAAAGGTTTTGTAACGGGCCCATACATGCCCACATGTCCACAATCTAGGATAGTTGTTGAATCTTTCTTAGATTAAATCACACTAGCGAGTTAAAGTATTGGTAAGGACCCATATGTCCGCATGCTAGTTCTCTAGGGACTTTAAAATTTTGCAAAGTTGTACCAATGGAATTTAGTAAATTAGGTAATCAAGACTTGTAAAGGAACACACGAAGTCCACATGCAGCAAGGTGACACCTAACTTATTAAAAATTTGTCACACTTTCACTTGTTCACACACAAAGTCATTACTCACTTACATATCTTCATCTAGAAAATCGTGGAGGTTGAAGTAAGTTTCCTCCAAAGGGATTCCGAAACACCCCACCCCTTTTTCTTAACGAGACTATCCACTCTCACTTAATTTCAAAGAGATTGGTTCACACCCACAATCTCTCAAACAACCACATCTAAATTTTTTCTAAAAACTCACTAAGTTTTCCTCCACAAGAGGTGCCAAAAGAAATTTTTTAGTCTAGGTAGGATCTCGAGGATATGAATCCAAATAACTCCCCATTATCTGGTTCTCACATCTTCAAACAATAGAAGTTGTCAAATAGGGAACTTTAAATCCTCCAAGTCAAGTGTTCCTAACACCATAAGGCAGGGAGATACCCGTGAAGGGTCGAAGGCCGAGGTCCGATTGTTCTGTGCATCCCCCCTTGAGGCACCCACCTCTTGGACGAGATCCAGTCCATGACCCATTTATTAGGCCGAAAATCTAAATGTTTCACTTTGATCGAGGTACTTAGTGACCAAATTTTAGGATATATACCCAGGTGGCAATTGTGGGATGCAATTACACCTTGATTGGATTTTGTGTGGCTATTGGGAAATATCGCCAGCACTTTCGGGATATGCACCCTCTACACCTCATTATAACTGATTACTTCATCCTTCACTAGTTTATTTTTCGGTGGCTTTAGACCCCACTATCGAGTGCTATTGGAAGGTCCAGTTCTATTTGAGAGGAAGGACATTATATCTTTTATGACACGCGCATTTGTTTTCTTTGTTCTTCCACGTGGACAAAATCTACCTATCCACATGTATTCTTCTTTATCAATTGATTTATGTATGATGCTCTTGTGATTACATGCGATTGTGAGATATATTGTGAAGGTCCAAAAAATCATTAAAAAGACTCTTGTTCATTTATTTATCTCATCACCATTTGCACACATCCACTTTGCTAGTCGGACATCATAGGGGACCCACAGAATCCCCGTCGTTCTAGATGCTTGCTAAATCTCCCTCCATTCTAGGGGGAGTTCCTAGTCTTTCCAACTCATCGACTCCACCTTCTCACACTCTTGTGAGTGCTACTATCTTGGGATCCTCTTTTCTTCGTTCCACTTTACTTGGGTCCACTTCCTAAGGTCAACCATCCACCCAGTTTCCTTTACAAGGAAACGGGGGGCACACTTCTTCCCCAGGAGGAAGTACAACCCCACCTAGCCCTCCTCAAGTGTCAGGTACCCAAAACAATCACAACATGGCTAGAGCTAATTTTCCACCACCACCTTAGATGCCATACTTGGCTTCCCTCAACATACCGGATATGACTAAGATCACAAATGATCCTATATTGCACGACCCCACATGGCCTGCAATGCCTACCAAACTACCTTCAGACATTCCCAAGTTTGAAGGCAAAGCAGGAGATGACCTGACCAACCATATCATGACCTTCCACTTATGGTGCTCTTCAAACAACATCATGGATGACTCTGTCCGATTGAGGTTATTCCAATGCATGCTCACTGGCCCATCAACCAAGTGGTATGTAGAAGAAAAATTTGGGTCCCATGTGACCTTTGAATCTTTGGCCAAAGAATTTTTGACCTTCTTTCAACTACCAATCCTTCATGACAATGGTCTCGAACTACTCTCAGAGTTTAAAAAAACCTCCACTACACACATCATTGACCACATTCATGAATGGCGTCGACGATGTAGTCTATGCAAAGCAGAAGCCACCAAGAAATAATGCCTCAATTGGTTTCTCAAATCACTTGTTTCCCTCCTTGCCAAGGATGTGGCCGCCACCTTCCCCCAATCGGAAGAAGAATCCATCATCAAGGCGCAACAGTTCAAACTCATTTATTCACAGTCAGGATACTTGTATACAGTACTACCTGACGCCCCAAGACTCGTGCCGTTCGGCCAGGACAAACCTGGGATGTCTCACTCAACAGATGGATTGATTGGTACCACTACACACCACAATTCACACCTCCAACAACCACCTATGTATGGAACACCTCAATATCCAATGGCATATGACAGACCTCCTTATTATCCTCCCCCCCCTTATCAACAACCATACTCTGTTTCCCTCCCTCCACCCATCAGTGGACCACCGCCAACACCCACAGTACGCCCAGTGGCCCAACCAAGTTTTGGTACCCCATCTACCTCAGCTTATACCCTAAGCACTAGTGAAATATCTATGCCTTCCTATATACCCTACATACCATTTCCACCAAATAATCCATACTTTCCATTTCCTAGCCCTCCATGGCCCATGGCTCCACCACAAAGACACCCACATGATGGGGTTAACTTTGTTAAGTCCTCTCCTATTCAACAATATCAAAATTTTGAACAACTGAATACGAAAAATCCAACCCATCAGTCGAACAATGCCAAAATAAAGGAAAAAAACTGAAACAATAATAATCCAAGACCAGGAGGGAACCAAAACCACCCCCAAAATAACCAACCTGCCCGGGGCAACCAGAATTAGGGAAACCAGAACCCCCAAGGGGGAAATAACAACAAACGCCAATGGAAGAACAGCGAAAATCTTCAGACAAACTTCCCTTGAGCCCTTTGCAGTGAGTATGGCCATTATACTCACCATTTCCCTCAAATTGCTGACTTTAAACGGATGAAAGAATCCAGAAATGGAACACATCCCCCAACACCACCTACCCCCCAAAAGGCCCCACAACAATATGTACAACAACCACCCCCTTTCATACTGCAAAACCCCATTACACACCAAGGGGTGATGAACGCCCAACATGAGATGCATCCGGCCCCACCATAGATGGGACAATATCCAAACCCAGGCACTCCTACAGATCACACTATCCTCCTCACTAGTGAGGAAGAAGTCCTTCTACAAAGGCATAGCTGTTAATACAATGCACCAGTTGACTTCACTCCCACTACCTCGAAAGTAGCCCCAGTCACAACTGGACCATCTTTGATTATTCCTCGCCCTAATATTGAACCACCCCTTTGTATTCCTCACATCCCATTACGACGAAATGTCAACAAACCTCAGGCTAGGGCGGCACACAATTACAGTCTGGTCGATGACTTGGCTCAATCCCCTCCTGCCATGTCAGTTTTAGAAGTCATTCAAACTTTTCCTACTCAACAGAATTCGTTACTTTCCGCCCTGGGGGCAGTCGACCCTGCTGATACTCGCCTCATCACCTTTGATCTTGATAGTGGGGAACCCTGTCTCCCCACTTTGGTCACTTTCCAAATACCGGTTAAAATTCGGAACATCACAGTTCATCGTTGCATCATTGATGAAGGTGCATCCACGTGCATCATGTCCAAAAATGTATGGAATAAACTTGGCTCCTCTGAGCTCATACAATTCGCCATTACTCTGAGAGATTTTGACGGATGACCATCCTCTCCAGAAGGTCTCTTTCAAAATGTCCCCTTGAACTCAGGGGCAAGAATATCCTTATTGACATTGAAGTTATCGATGCCCCGCTCGATTACAACATTTTTTTTGGGCGTAGCTACATGTATGAGATGAAGGCTATGGCCTCTTCCGTGTTTCACACAATTATGTTCCTCCACAATGGGAAGATCGTCACTATCAACCAAGTGTCACATTACGAGCCCAACCCTTCCTCCAACATCGATAATATCCTACCCTTTATTCACACTAATCCCGAGGCCTACCCACTGATCGATATAGGTCCCAGAATTTTCAAAGACCCATACTTTCTAGGGACTTACGATGGAGCACCCCCACTCATACACCCCTCAACACAAGTATGCGTCATATCATCCAAGGGAACAAAAACTAGAGATACCCTTCCTCCCACAGAGGCTTCATTACTATCTGACGTCCCACTAGTCGCAGAGCTCCTTCTTCAGGAATCCCTTGAGAACCCTCTAGCTCCCCCTATTCTTTATTATACCCTCCCCCAGGGACACATCCTAGTTTGGGAGATAGTCCCCCAAGCCATTACTCAAATCCCCTTCTTTTACCCCCCACCGGGCATACAAGCTTTTCAGGTAGCCGCAATGCTTACCCTTCCCAATATGGTACTGGAAATTCCAGTATGGTATCTACATCCACTTGACATGGTCCCTCAACCATCCCTCCCTCCCCAAACAAAAGGAATCCTAATGCAGATTCTAATACTTACTCCCACCACACCACCCGCACCTCCACTCACTAGCACCATAACTACAGTTGGGGGCAGATGGAAGAAGAACGATCCCACCGCTCCACTTCCACCCCGAGTCCAACCTCCTTGTGCACTATGCGAGAAAGATGGACACCCCACCAATAAATGATCATCTCTCCCTGAGTTGTGCAATTTAATTCAACTCCCTTGAGCGACGACACCACTCGTCATTTCATCCAGTTTACCTAATTCTACCATTACATCCCCTACAGGAGGCAAAGGTCTGTGAACCAAATTTGCATGTGCCATTTGTTCAGAATATGGCCATTACACCCACCATTTCCCTGCCCTACCTCACTTTTGGCAGATGCTAGAAACCGTACGCCAGAGCTTTCAGCAAGAACCCCTCCCATCCACATCATCTCACACACATGTCATTGACATCCACTATGTGACGACCTCCGTCAATGAACGTATGCGATGTCCTTGCGCTCTATGTGAATCACTTGATCACTTCACATATTAGTGTCCTATGATCATCGCATATAGGCGTCGTCAACTGGCCCTTATTCCCAATCCTACCATCATCCCACCTCCAGTGATGCCAGTAGTCCCCCCTACTCCCTCTCTGGATATGGTTTATATCTTTTCCCCCGAGCCTGAGGCACTTCCCACTCCTCCTTAGTTCATAGATAGTCTCGAAGAGGATTTTCTCCCAAATCCCCCCAATTCTCCCATTCATTTTCCCACAGAAATTTTACTTCCAATTACCATTTACAACCCATAGTATCTCGATATTTGGTTTATGTCGAGCGAACCCTTGCAACCCTATTGTGTCATTTCCCCTACTTCCTTACCAGAAGTTAAACACATGGTGACAGTCTCCAATGTTATTCCTCTGGATCCACTATATTCTCGATAGTTCCACTACGACGAAGACATCCTCGAGGAATCAACTTCCCCTGATTGCCCATGGGATCCACTCCATCACATATCACTCTTTCTTTCACAAGAAGCCTTTACGCTTCCCCAACAAAATCCCATATATGCAATTGAAACCAAATATTTTTTCCCCTTAGGGCATATAGATTGGTTCAATAATCCTATTCCTACCCCCGATGCTTTTGAAGAAGGAAACATGGCCAATATTTCCCCCACCGTCAAAATTGATATTTCCATCAAACTTGGAATCATAGAGGAAATCACCATCGATGTCGCATGCTCTCCCGAAGAACTCATAGCTTACAAATCCCTCTTCCAGGAATACCGGGACATTTTTTCCTGGTCATACACAGAGATGCCCAACCTTGATACCTCTATTGTCAAACATCGTATAGACACTTGGCCTGATACCACACATGTATGACAAAAGAAATGACCATTACACCCATCCAAAGTGGCAGCCATCAAAGCCGAGATTGAGAAAATACGCGCTGCAGGGTTCATATACCCTATCACACATACATCATGGGTCTCCAACCCCATCCACGTTAACAAAAAATAGGGCACTATCCGCGTCTGTATAGACTTTATCGATCTCAATCGCTTGTCCCAAAGACAATTTTTCAATGCTCTTTATCGACCAAATTATCGATGATTGTGATGGCCACGAGGATTTGTCCTTCATGGACGATTTCTTTGGCTATAACCAAATTCATATTCACCTAGCCGATCAATACAAAACCGCATTCACTACCTCTTGGGGTACTTTTTCATATCATGTCATGCCTTTTGGCCTCAAGAACACTGGTGCAACTTTTCAATGTGCCATGACATACATTTTTCATGATCTGGCTCAAATCATTCTCGCCTACTTGGACGATCTCACCGCTTGATCCAAGAAACACACTCAACACCTCAATGACTTACGCATTGTCTTTCACAGGTGTCGTCAATACAATATCGGCTTGAATCCCCTCAAGTGCATATTCTGCGTCACCGCAAGACACCTCCTTGGGTTCATCGTCTCCCAACATGGCATCATAGTAGACCCCCTCAAGGTCCAAGCCATCACGGAAATCCCCCCCCCTCGAAATTTACACCAGCTGAAAAGCTAACAAGGCAAAGCTAACTTTTTACGCTGCTTTGTCCCTGATTATGCCACTCAGGCACATGGTTTCCTTCGCCTCTTACATCATGATATCCCATTCCAATGGGATGAACATGCCCAAACTGATTTTGATGATCTCAAAGCAGCCCTCTCCAATGCCCCATTGATTATTCCACCCGACTATGACCGTGACTATATCCTCTACTTATCGGCCTCAACCGTCTCTATAGCAGGAGTTCTCGTCCAATTAGGGGATGATGACCGGGAGCATGTCATTTACGATGTTAGTAAAAACCTTTTAGGGCCACCCTTGAAATACAATCACAAAGAGAAACTCGCCCTTGCAGTTGTCCTTGTAGTCCAGAAACTGCACCATTACATCTTGCTTCAAACTACCAAGGTCATAGTAGATTCCAACCCAATGCAATACTTTCTCAGTCACCGGAAAATTATTGGCAAATTTTCCCGATGGACCATCATCCTTCAAGAGTACGACCTTGAATTTTCAACACCCAAGAGAAAGAAAGCCCTTGTCCTCACCGAACTCATTACGACATTTCCTTCTGATACTTCTAGCTCTCCCATCAATACCGAATTCCCCGACGAACATCTAATTTTTATCCCTTCATATGATCCTTGGTACATAGATCTCCTCGTCTGCCTCTGAACACATAATTTCAAAAACCACCTCTCCAGGGATGATCTTCGACATATTTGGCACCGGGCCCCTCGCTACCTCCTTATCAACGATATCTTATATCGACGAGGGGTTGACACCATACTTCATCGATGTTTGACTATTGATGATGCTGATAGAGTCTTGAATGACTGCCACAACGACGCCTGTGGTGGCCACCTCTCAAGGATGTCCACCGCCCAGAAAATCATTCGAGCTGGCTATTTTTGGTCCACATTGTTTCATGATTGCATCCATGCTGTGAAGCGATGTGACAAATGTTAGCTATATGCCAACAAAGTGAGAGCACCACCCGCTCTCCTCCACCTAGTCATTACTGCCAACCCCTTTTGCAAATGGGGGATCGACTTCATGAATTGTAACCCTCCATATAGAAATGGACACAAATACATCATTGTAGCAGTCGATTATTTCACCAAGTGGGTTGAATCCATATCCACCTTCAACAACACTGCTGACATTGCAGCGCGTTTTTTCTTTAACTACATCATATCCCACTTTGGAGTCCCCCTATAGTTAGTCTCCGATCATGGGAAACACTTCAAAAATGAGATTTTCATCGAACTCTCCTCAAGGTCAGGCTTCTCCCATGAGTTCACCTCCTGATACTACACTTAGTCCAACGGATAGGTAGAGGCAGTCAACAAGGTCCTCAAAACCATTTTGCAGCGCACGGTTAACAAACATAAGACCAATTGGAACCATATGTTGTTTTTCGCACTATGGGCTTATCGCACGGTAGTTAAAATTGCCACTAGTTTCACACCATTTCATCTTGTACATGGGTTCGAGGACACTCTCCCCATTGAGTGCGAATTTCCCACCTTACACACAACTATTGAGATATTACCTGACACTGCTCCAATGGAGCAGTGTTTGCTGAACTTAGAGTTATTGGATGAAGACTGTCGTTCTTCATTACAGAACAATGAGGCAGCCAAAAAATTATCAAAGGCCACCTTTGATCGCCATGCCAACCTTCTCTCATTCAATGAAGGTGACCCTGTCCTTGCTTACGATATCGCTCACGATACCTTTGGCCATGGAAAATTTGAGTCATTATGGCATGGACCTTACACCATCCAACATTGCCTCACAAAAGGCACCTACATCCTAGCCTCCCCCGAAGGCCATCCTCTCAAATAACCCATCAACGGGTTGTACTTAAAGAAATTTTACACCTGAACATAGCCATTATACACTAGGTTTTTTCTTTTTGTACACTTTTTGTAAAGTTTTTAATCTTCTCTTTCCTCCATGCCTTGCGTCTAATATATCATTTGTGTTATTGACAGATGCCTCCTCCATTGGCCTACCACATCAGTTATGCCGATGGATCTAGCCGATTGGACACAGAATCTCTCTTCGACCACTTGGGCCCTCTATACCCCCTCACATGAACTGCTCCACTCCAGCGACATATGCCTGGGCTCAACAACCAACGACCAAGAATAATACATAGCCATCATTGGCCTCCTTGTAGAGTCCAATAGCCACCATGTTCGTCACCTTAGCGTCTTATTAGATTCCCAACTCGTTGTCCTCCAGCTCAACAATGTGTACTATGTCCGTGATCCTTACCTCTTCCGCAAATACCTGCAAGTTAGAGTTTTATCTCGACATTTTGATTCAATCACACTTGCACATATTCTAAGGCAAGTTAATAAAATAGCAGATAATATGGCTAACCTAGTGTTAGATTGGCATTTATCCCATCAAGTTACCATTACACATACATAACTCATCAAAAATCTGTCACATCATATAAATTAGACATCATAACCAAAAAACATCAACACACGTGAACATCACAAAGATCCCAAAATGTATATCCACACACACACACACACACACACACACACACACACACANCCCTATAAGTACAAAATCAATGTCCCAACACCATATACAAAATGGGCTCACAAGCCTCTATAAATACAAAAATACATATCCAGAGGCACTCATGGCACCTCTTGAGCTCCACCACATGAACCTCTCTCTAGAGGAGGTGCCCCACCAGCTAGGGGTCCCTTAGGTCCTGGGGGCAGTCACTCAGTCATAACCGCCCCCACTACAACTTCTATGTGGATCAGGGTCCGTGACTCCGCCAGAAGGCCAACACACTGCTCCAATACCGCCTCGTCCTAGACACACACCCACATACCCTTGGGCACTCCCTGTAGTACCACCTCCAATCGACGGCGAAAATCCTTGAACTCTCCCCCGACCCCCACTTGAGGAGAATGTGATGGGCTTGCACTCAGATCATCAAAATGACGTCTCCTTCCTTCTCTCTCATCATCTTCCAGCTCCACACCAGCCTCATCCCTCCGTCGTCTCTCCTCTTCCCGCGACTCTCCCCACGATGGTCTCACATGCCCCTAACGAGCCAATGCTCTGACCAACTCAACCTTCTCGCCCGTGAGGTCCCACATCTGCACACACAACAAACAAGTGATAAAATCAACATCCATCTATACATAAAGAACACACTATACTATCTAAAGATCAATCCATCAAATATAACACCATACCTCTGTGATCGAACACCTCTCCAGGGGGTAGCACCATATTTGGATCATTCCGAAAGTCCACCCCACTATACAGGTATCAGAGTATGATCTGTGGCATCTGATGCCACACCCATTCAACCTCAACCGTGAAATAATGGACACCTCCCCACCACCATGGAGAACCAAAATCATCACCCACTACCTCAGTCACAGCTCCCGCACACCAAGTGCATCTAATAACACTCTAGGGCACAACACGGGCACCCTCTCCAAAAACTGTGCTACCAAGATGGACCCAAAGGAAAACTCCCCTAAGTCAACAAATTGACACCTGTTGAGATGCCCCATCATCTTAGCGTGTAGCATCAAGCCCCATGCAAAATGCTCCCCCCCTAGTGCCCTCTCCATGATCCTTAGTTGACCCCAACTGATCCGCTGAGTCGCGAGAGATCCATAAACTCTCAAAATCATCGATGCAACACATCGATGCACTAGGGCGCCCATCTCCCCAATCCTCACCAGTGACCCCGACATGAAGTCCTCTCCTGAACAATATGTCTTGGCTAGGTCAGCCATCTGACCATCTTCGGGTACCACAGGCTCGGGAGGTAGAAGGGTTCCCCAAAAAGGGAGTCTAGTCAAAAAATATCCATCCTCTGTAGCAGAGAATGCTAGGTGCTCACCTTGAATGATGAAACACTGCAAATCTGGACTCCACATCAAAATTAGGAACTATAGAAGGTATT
Source organism: Picea mariana (assembly GCA_032191745.1). Classification (NCBI taxonomy): domain Eukaryota; kingdom Viridiplantae; phylum Streptophyta; class Pinopsida; order Pinales; family Pinaceae; genus Picea; species Picea mariana. The sequence goes on from JASDQU010109193.1 coordinate 60,796, forward strand.
CCTGTGCCCTCACCAGTGAGCACTCAAAAAACTTCAGCAGCCCACAGGATGCCAAAGCACCACATACAATCAACTCCTCATCTCTAATCGCCTCTCTTAGGTGCGGCCAGTCCCTTTCCCTGCAGTGGATCGACATCGTCAACCCATCGTCTACATCCACACATAAAATATTTGATCAGCCATCACAAACTCATCAAAACACCAAAATCTCCAAAAAAGATTAGTTTTTACACCCTTCAACTTTGCCTCAAAGGCGCAACTTTTTTCCACATAGGCACACACATATGCGCGACTATTCACCCCATAGTCGCACACTCATGCGTGAATGTTGGCCATATAGGGGCTCACCCATGCACCCCTGTAACATCAATAGATGTGCACCCTAGCACGTCTGTTCACTCCACAGTTGCACACATATGCACAACTGTCAGAAACACAACCACACATAGATGCACTACTGTGCTTTGCACAGGCGCACATTCCATGCACACCTGTTTCCCCATTTGGGTGCCCCCGTACGTGGCTCTCCAAATTACAACCGCACACTCATGCATGTGAAACACTCGATCGCTTGCACACTGGGGGGCCCACCCTCATAAAACCCCCTTGTACGACCATCCGTACAAGCCCTACCCAAAAGAAACCCCTAATTACTGTGCAGGAGGATACACCTAGTAACCTGAAACTCGCTGATCCTAAATGGGCTGGCTTGATCTCCCAAAATCTCCAAATCTCCCCTCAAAACTCTTGTCAATCCATTATGGAAGCAGGTACAAATGAGGTGGCAATGTGGGCCCTACAGCTATATATAGTCCCTTTTGCCAAACTTCCATACTCAATTCCGGGAGCTCCGAGCGTCCGTTTTCTGATCCGTCTTCAGCCACGGGACCAGGATCCCGCCACCTACACATTCACATTCCCCGAGTCACCATCCATCGTCGGCCCTCGGGATCATTTTTCTCACATCAGACCCAGGTACGCATGCTCATGTTCAAAATTATCAAATAGTTGTTATCTGTTCTTTATCTTTAGATATTTTTCATGTCGGGTATTTGGTTTTCATGTGTGTAGGTACTTGGTCACCACAAATCAACACGACCCTTTTAGGTATAAGATCTCTACTGGAATGCAGTCATTCCCTCTGAATATCAATTGCATATCCCAGTCACACCCTTTGATATTTTCCTCTAAGGTCCCCCCACCCGGCTTTGTAGTACTCACACCTCCATTACATTTCAATACTGTCAACCGGTAGCACTCTCTCCCACATGAGTTGTCCCCACCATAGTCCCCTTTGACACTTTGACACTCATGATGTTTTCACCTCCTAGGGCTGGGAGTCCACATATTCTTTGCATTCCCGAGAATTAGCCACATGCTCCTTCTCCTCATTTTGCTAACTTCCCCATAATGGACTCCCAAGTAATCTCGTCATGATTCACATTTTGATTGCACCTCCGCAATATCATTATCCCTCCATCTCATTCACCATCAGTTTTCCCATCTGTAGATTGTCCTCCATTCATTTTACCTAATACATAAACCCACCTATGGGGCCCCCACCCTCCATATATTTTCCATGCAAGTTGCACCCTCACAGGCCAAGCCATATTGCACTGGGGCACCCATTTTTGTATCTGTACACTCATCCCCAATTATTCTTTATTCATTTGGTAATTGTACAAAGCCTTTGCTTCCAACCATTACATAGTTTTTTGTCATCACCTTTGGCGACCTTCCTTTTCCGGAAAAAGAAACCCATGTTGTCCTTGGTTGGGGAATTCATTATCTTCTACTCCTGTTGACATCGTCCATAAACCATGAGTATCCCACAGTCCATTTACCCCCGATCTCTAGGTTTATCTACTTTGTCACGCCTCTGGCACAATTTAACCCTAGTCTAGTCATCCCCCTGACGCTAGATTTAGTTCCACGGTTGCTACCACTTATCCTTCACAAATATCCCCAACCAAGGGAAGTCTTGAGTCTCCCCGTCTCTTGACTATGTCCATGTTCCTCATCAGTTCCTGTTTTTATCCCGTAGATTTCATGAATCCCTTTTCTTTTTGGAGTCACGTCTCACTTTCTGTCGACATCAACACAATTTCCAGAAGGGCGACAATATCTTGGCCCTCATTACCTTTATAGTGAGGAGTCTCGAATGACACAGAGAGACCCATCATTGCTCTCTGTTGTCATTGACCCCCATGACATTCGACTTCAACACTTTATGATGTTGCGGTGGGTCTTACATTGCGACTATTGCAGTTGTTTTTATATTTTCCGAAGACCTATTAAATTTGATAGTCTATCAATGCCTGCGTATCATCGACACTTCTTACAGGTGTCCTTGCCTCTTTTCAGAGTTTTTTCACAATCATAATTGTCCTCTTCTATTATCAACAAGCCCCCGAGGGAGATGCATTCGTCTAAATCAACACACAACTTCAGCTACTGTATTACACATTTTTGAGTTACATAATATGAGCATGGGGCATGCCCACCTTGTTTGTACACAGTTTTATTTTTTCACACCTTACGAAAGGTTTGGGTCCTACCAATTCCCCTCTCCCTCCAATGGGTCTCTCTTGAAATTCCCCTCAACACTCTTTCTTACAACGATACTCTCATTAGAAGAAACATTGATGTATTTCGGCTATACGTATGCTCCTAACCTCACACATAAGGGGGCATCTATTATCACTAGAATTTCATCTAAAAATGGTTACATGAATCCAACATCTTCAAACACCCATTAGTTCATCCATGGCCCAGAAAATACATTTCCAAAGGGCACAAAACTATACAACTAGTTAAAAAATCAGCATGCGCTAAAGATACAAAGGTAGCACGCGCACGTGTGATAGTCAAATAATGCTGGAAAAGCGCATATGCACCCAATGCGTGATTGTGAATGAAAAAAGCCGTGCACACCTGAAAACGATGTATTTATGATTTTGGCTGGCCTTCCACCCACTTCTGTTTCATCTCCTAAGTTGATTTGACACCCAAATCTGAGCTGAATCTGAGTGGGGGGCTGGTCAAAGACCTAAGGGTTCCCTAAAGAGCCCCTTGTTCACACTAAATATTGGTTGAATAATGCCTCAAAGATTTGCTCTAAAAAGAGGCCATGGGTGCACTATATTTTCAAGGAATTCATTTGTATTGTTATGCTACCTATATTCTCTTGGAGGATCCTCTTTCCTCATAAAGAGAATACAAGCACCATTTCATTTGTACATTCACATCACCTCTTGAGTGAATGAGCTTTGGATTTATTCACCATTTCCTTTTAGTTTTCTACTTGTAAGAAGAGATCAATATTTGGGGGTTCAAGAGCCCTCCCTTGGAGGAAGAGGGGACCCATAAGTCCCCCTTTCTCTTTGGTGTTTTCCCAATAATACAACTTATCCATTGGTGGCATGCATGTTGTTTATTTTTTGTTCTATTTCCCTTATGCACTCTAGTTTGGTTTCTTTTATTGTTATTAGTTTAGTTCTTTGTTTATTTATTATGCTTGATGTTTCTAACTCTTGCATTCACTACTGTCTTGTCCAACTAACCCAACTAGACTTGTAAGCATCCTTATTTTGCTCATTTAGGTGACAAAAGAGACGCAACAACATGAAATCAACATTCCTAAACATAGATCTAGAGGAAGAAGTCTACATTGAGAAACTAGAAGGATTTTAGTTATCATAGAAGGAACATTATGTTTGCATATTGAAGAAGGTTTTATATGGTCTCAAACAATCCCCCAGAGCATGGTATTTGAGACTGGACATATATTTACAACAACAAGGGTTCAGGAAAGGAAATGAAGACAAGAATCTCTACATAAAGGTGGATCAAGACAATATATTTATTATTGAAGTCTATGTAGATGACAGTATCTTCGGAAGTGATGATGAGTCAAATTTTTTCCAAATACATGCATCACGAGTTTGATATGTCCTTTCTTGGTGAGTTAACCTTATTTTTGGGACTACAGATATGTCAGAGCAATAAAGGTATCTTCATCTCTTAGGCAAAGTATATCAGAGAAATGTTTAAGAAGTTTGGAATGATAGATTCCAAACCAGTCAATAATCCTATGCAAACAAGTTTCAAGTTAAGTAAGGATGATGATTCAAAGAATGAAAATCAGAGACGGTACAAATCGATGATTGGTAGCTTACTTCATGTGACAAATTCCAGGCTAGATGTGATGCAGAAAGCTGGACAGGTTGCAAGGTTTCAAGCAACACCAAAAGAATCACATGTTTTGGCAGTAAAGAGTATATTTAAATATCTCAAAGGTACAAAAGAGTTTGTTTTATGGTATCCAAAAGGGAAGGATCTATCTCTTGTAGCCTACACAGATGCAGATTGGGCATGTTGCATTGATGATAGAAGAAGTATAAATGGAGCAAATTTCTTCTTGGGTGAGTGTCTGGTATCATGGATAAGAAAGAAACAATGATCAATATCTTTGTCCACAACATAGGTATAATACATTGCAACAAAAACTTGTTGTACTCAAGTTCTTTGGATGAAGCATAAATTGCAGGATATGAAGGTAAAGTATGATGAACCTATTTCAATACTTTGTGACAACACCAACGCCATCAATATTTCAAAAAATCCAGTGATTCACTCTAATACAGAGAACATTCTAATTAAGTATCACTTCTTACAGGAACATGCTATAGAGAACAACATCAAGCTAGAGTATGTCAAGACAAAGGAGAAGATTGCAAATATATTCACCAAATCACTTACAAGGGAACCTTTCAAGTATCTGCGACAAAAACTTAGAGTATTTTCTTCCCCACAATGATCCACTCAACATCAAGCTTAATTGGACAGGGGAGAGAGAAACAAAAGTCTTGAAGAAGTTCAAGTAATGAGAATTTTGAATGCTTTTCATATATACATCAAGGAATTACATGAGGAAGAACCATGAAGAGAAAATTCTATAGAATTAGTAGAGGCTTGTAGATAGGGGGAGCAGCCTTGAATGAGGAGTACCCTTTTCCATTGATGTCAAAGGAGAAATATAAAGAGTAAGGCATGGAGATATAGAGGCCTGTAGTCAGGGGGAGCGATGGTCACATGGGGAGCATGAGCATAAGGATTTCCATGCCCAAGTGTTGCTATCAATTCCAAAGGGGGAGATTGTTGGACAATTGGTTTGGACAGTTGGTTGTCATTGATTTCAACCCTTGGAGAGTGATCTTAGAGATTGATGTCAACCTTTGAAGAATCCCCAATAATATGGTTTTAGTAACCGAAGTTGAATGAGGAATATGGAAATGATAGAAAAAGTAAATGCAGGAAAGACCCTCATAGATGGACAATACTTGTCATTTCGTTTTCAGTGATATGAAGAATGCCATGTGATTCCTCACGGTTAGGGAGATATGACTTTGTGAAGTTGTAATCCTCGAAGAAGTGGTCAAGAATCCCCTAGTTGGTTACAAGTCCTTAATGAAAGGGTAAATTTGTTGTAACAAGAAAACCCTATAATCCCTAAATTAAGGAGAGGAGTTCCCTAGCACAAGTATATAAGCACCTCAAGGAGTCATTCATAAATACACTGACAAACTCATTCATTGATTATCTTTCTTGTGATGTAGTGATATTTTTTTAAGATTGTGACAACATATTTATGAAGTAGCAAAGGAAGGTCAAAGGATAAAGTCTCAGGGTTACAAAAAACCCTAGTTTCCGAGGTATCTGTGGGTTGCAGGTCAACAAGGCACATATGTACATGGGATGTAGTGGAAGAAAGCACGGATATCCGTGGGCTGTAGAAGAGAAGGTCACACATTTTTGAAAATATAATTAAGGTTTGAGAAGATGTTGGTACCAAGTCCCTAAAGGTCTGAAGGAAGTCTACAGGTCAACATCTAAGAGTCTCAGGTCATCTAAAAAGGTATTGGTATGCTTGTATACTTGTTTTGATGGTTACTTATTGTCATGATATGTTGCATGCTTGAGGCATACTTGGTATGTTTGGTTTGGTATTTGGATTTGGTATGTATTGGTTGTTAGGTAGAGTGAGGATCACTCTTATATCTAGTTCAACACATGACATGGTTATTATAGTTCTTATCTTTGAGTTGATTGCATATGGTTGAGGCATATTCATGTTGTATGGTGGCATATGCATGAGAGACATGCATTGGTTCTTTGAGATATTTCATTAATGATATGGTACAAATATGCATATGGTTGATGGTATGACATATGGTACAAGTTACACATGGTTGTTACTCTTTATTAATGTATCTTTTGGTTCATGATTGATGCATGAGATAGTATGTGTATTGGTACACACTTGATGCATGGTATAGTACATGTTTAGTTGGTTGATGAGACAATGAAATAGTTGTGATAGTGACATCGATGAGACAATGATAGAGTTGTGATAATGACGATGATGTGACAGTGACAGAGTTGTGATAGTGACAAAGACAATGACAGAGATAGAGTGACATTCACAATGGTAGTGACAGTGGAAAAGTTTGTGATAGAGATAGTTGATCTACATTTATATTACAGAGTGGTTGGATAGAGAAAGGATAGGTGGTTGTAGCCACCTTTTGGTTGGAGCCGGAGAACTCAGGGGGTTGTAGCATCCTTCTGGTTGGAACCAGATAATTCAGGGAATTGTAGCTTCCTTTAGGTTGGAGCATGAGAATAGGGGGTTGGATCCTCCTTCCAGTTGTAGTTGGAGATTGGGAAGTTGGTGCTTCCAATGAATGTATTCTTTTGATATATAAGAAAATCATTCAGTGGTTTTCTCCCGTTTGGGTTTCCAAGTAATTTCTAGTGTAATGTGTATCTATTGTGATGTGATGTTGTTTATGATTATAATGGTGATGATATATTGAATGATAATGATAAAGTGCTGAATATTGTTGAAGAATAAATTGTGTTAAAAGCACAATTATTGCTCTTTGCTAATTCACCCCCCCCCCCTCAA
>JASDQU010109194.1:0-12344 GCA_032191745.1 Picea mariana
GTCGAGCACCTTATCCCTAGCAATGACACAAGGAAAGGTCGATTTCCATGACCAGAGATGCCTCTCTCTTTTCATGAGAAAAATGTTAACGATTTTTATTATATACCTAGTTTCTTCCTTCCATTTTCAAGCTTTAAAACCCATGAATCAATACCATAAAGAACCCTCGAGGCAATATTTCTGAAACAGTAGAGATGAAGTGTGGCACATAGCAAGGGTAAACCTAGTGGATAATTCTTTTGTCCATGTAATGTGTTCATATATTTCAAGTCATTGTCATCTGCTCCAGAACACACCACATGCCCTTCGTCTTTGTTGGTGTATGGATCTGGCCCTCTAATCAGTCTTTGCAACCTATAAAAATGAGGAAAGTCAAACCATGTTGAGAAGAATTGTTTCAAAAGGTATAACGATCTTTCCAAATCCAATAATAAGGAAACTCAATATTCTAGGGACAATGAGGTTTCTATTGTCTCCTATTCAACCTAGTCCTATAACCATATTAACCCACACTCGTAAGAATTTAGTTGTGAAAAGAATCGATTCCTTTAAATAAGAAATCCCACCAATCTACACTACAGGTGTGGGGAACAACTATCAAACCCTTGCAACTACATTCCAACAATCTTCAAACTCAACCAAAATAGTCATTGACCTTGAAGGAGGATTGAGTCACATAAGAATAGTGACTCTATCTAGACCTTTCTCTAAGTACACTACCCTGTTTGGATAGATGTTTTTCTAGGTACATTTCGCTATTAGCTAGATGTTTCTATTGCAGATAGCATCATTTGGTCTGACATATCTTTATGGAATATACATGAATAGTATATCTTTATCTTAGAGAATTTTTGGGGCATCTAAAATTCAGAAATGACAAATCAAAAGTACCATGAGTCAAAATGGTGTTACATTCAAAATTCAAAATTGAAATGTTCAAACATATACATACAAAAAATATTTATTGGTACTTTCTCATAATTTAGCAATTGATAGTGCCAATACTAGATAATAAACTCGTGTACTACTTTTACATGATATAGATCAACATAGATCCTTGGTCAAGACACCTTCTTAGTAATCATTTCTCTCAAGTTGTGGCTCATTTGTTGGGTTTATAACTGGAAGAAACTCAACAATCTCATTAGTTCAAAAATCTCATACACATGTATATAGGATTGCTTTTGAAGTGATCCAATTTTTTATGAATTTCCTTCTACCCTACATTTTCTTGAGTATCCAAATGAGTGCATTATGATTGTAGACCAAGATTTTTTCCTTCTTAGATCCTATAATTAATGTATCTTCAATAAAAGAATAAAAGAATAAATGCCCCAATTCCTCTCATGGGACAAGGCACTACTTACTTGTAGAAATAACCATACAACAAATACTTATATCTGTAGAATATGCCCATTATGAAGCGATTACAAGTCTATTGGATCCTTTCCAAACCACCCAACACACAAAGCCTCCATGTTGTAGAACACTCATCCCCCACACACATTAAAAACAATGAAATGAAGTGCAAATAAAGGATACTTGTAGGATGGTGCACCCACACCAAGAGCAAGAAGACCCCTACCCCTACCAATTCAATCCACTCTTGTTGATATCAAGCTCAACCTTAAAACCATGATGCTTGTGCTATTTTTAAGCACCAAGAGAGGTGACAAAGCTAGTCTCCTTGCCTTCCCTAGGTATTGGCACATGTAATAGGGGAAAATGATAACCCTCCCATACCTAAACTTGAAAAATTATATGGATTCTATGAATTATTGTGAATTTTGAAGATGATCCTTAATGCTATCCAACTAATGGAATTTACATTTCACATGAATCACTTCTTATATTGTATTGGAATTGTGTACATGCCCCCATATTGATACTTACATTGGGTCACATGTACCTTACTTTAGACGATGTACCTGTCATGTATATGACTTGGATTGAGCCTTGTTCCTTTCGAGGATGTTGAGGAATCCCCTTGTACACTTGATGGAGGTCATCCCACTTATATGAGATCATTGRGATACTTTTGAGATCATTACACCCTTTGGGATACAAAMTCAAAATCCCCTTCATCCTTTCAATCTAGGAATAGATTATCCTTCTAGGTCCTTGGTATTTTTGTTGCTACACCCTTAACCTCCCAATATTTCCATCTTTTTCAATGCCAAATTTGCAAAATCCMTTTGCTCCAACAATGTTTTGAACTTCAAATCCCCTTCACTAATGGCTACCTACCTCTTTATTACCTCCTCCAATCATTTGTTTCCTCTAGGGAATCTAAGAGAACTCATAAGAAATTGTTGTSAAGATATTTRCATCCATAGTTGTTAGTTTTCAATCAACCACATTACATAGGGTGTAGCTACACTTCCTCCTAGTCACCAATCTTATTGTTTCCCCACCGTAGTACTAATGTGAAGTGTGGAGGGCATGCCTCTTTGCTTTCAAACCCCATAGTCTATACCTTTGCATCCACATTGGTATATAGCTCCACATCAACACTCCACTTCACTTTCCCTTGCACTTAACATAGCCCATTACTTTTTATGTGATTTTTTCTATGTGCATCAGGCTTCCCTGTAGCCTTTACATCATGTCACCCTTTTTCCTTATCCTTTTTCTTATATATGAAATGTGAAAAGTTGAAAGATATGAACTTCCCTTCACTACATTCTTAGCTCTGCATGCATAAAACTTTCTAAGGAAAAATAATAGGATTTTGGCCAAACTTGCAAAGGAGGTTTTGTTGAAGGCCTTAAACCTTGTAAAACTGTAGCTTAGAGCACTAAAATTGAACATAAATAAAAAAAAACCATTAAAGAGAACCTTCTTTATTATTGGTCCATTTAGAATTGAACCACACATCCCCATTGGGAGTCTTTTGGTCTATAAGCTTCATGCTCTTCTAGTTCTTCCCCCTCTTCAAACAATGGAAGTTGGATGATGCATAATGTAGGAATGGATGGAGTTGCGTGAAAATGTGGGATGTATGTTGCGTTCACAACATACATTCACAACATGTGGGTTCATAATTAAAAACCCCTCTTTATGAATGAATTACATGATAAGTTCTTGGTCAACAAGGTGAAGCCCCTGTGATCCTTATGAGTATTCAAGATGTGTATGGTGGTCTCTATAATCATAAAAGTTTACTATGTTAGAAATTATGAATTTTGATTCAATGTTGTATAGGTGTACTAGGTGAACTATGACATTTGCATGGTATTTTTAAAATTTGGGTCATTTTGCAGTACTTCACACATAGTAATCTATCAAAAAATTATTTATTTTATTAAAACCTCTTGCTCCTTCCCATAGCTAGTTTTCATCGAAGTTGAATTTCTTGCATTTCATTTCCCTCTTAAATGGTTTAAAGAGTTGAGTCAAAATGCCATCAATTTCACGACCACTCCTTTGAGTAACAACAACCTAAAATCAAGTGCTAATTAAAATTTATCTAGCAACTTTTCTAGGGCTCTTCAAACCCATCTTATCTTAGGTGTAGATATTTGGAATAGGATTGTGAGAATAACTTTCCAAAGCTTCCAAACAAACATAAAGCCTTGAGTTAGGGAGTGAAATCCAGTTTCTATATCACTGACTTTGGGAAGCCCTTTTGACACAAGGGTCAATCACAAGGTCGCATTGGGGCCCTTAGAGTAATCAACCCTAATTTGTTGTTCTTGGTGTTGAATGTCAAATGCCCCCCCTCTTCTTTGGTATAGTAGGTGGTAGAATAGAGGCCATAATATTTTAGACTTTCTACATAAGGTGATAGCACAGGGAAGGTGGTGTTGTACCTGGGATCGACGTTGGCTAGACTCACTCAGACTCCTTGGAGGGTTTCCCACTGCTCAGTGAGGTAACTTGCACCAGGGCGTTATTTTGTTAAGTAGGTTGTCAACGTAACTTTCCCACCTGCCAAACCTCATCCCCTTCACGCATCGATTTTGCGATGTTGGATTCCATCACCAACTAGCGCTTCTTTGTGAGAGGGTTTGTTTGCAAGCTTGACTCCTATATTAATTAGTGTGTGTTGTTTTTTCTCCTTAGTTGGCCTTAGGATTGCATTTGTGTCTAATGGCATCAATTTTGGGTTAATTCCTCATTTGATCAATACAAAATATGGATACAATTAAAATAAAAGTTAATAAATAGGTAACAAATAGCTCATCCCTAACTTACGTCTTATAATTATACAACATTGTTATTTACACTTAGTGCAACAAACACCAAATGGAATGGTTTACACAAGGTCAATGGAGAATGTTATCGGAAAATTCAAAATATTATCATAAACCCACATCTCACATATTTGTGCATGCACCATAGATTCACAATCTTTCATGAAGAGGTCCAGGAGAGATGCCTCCATGGAAAATTGTCCACATCAGAATTTTCCACTACTTTCGAGGGATTGTAACTGGGAGTGAGGGGTGATATAGCTAAAATAATATCCCAGGAATCCATCAGAGTTTACGGTTCCTCAATTTGAGTCTCGTTTTCTGTTTTATGCCTAGTTGCAAGTCACATCCCAAACCATTTCATGGACTCTTGGCAAATCCTCCTCATGGCATAAAATCCTAATGGAGCAACATTTTTAAGCTCCCTGAGATTTTGCATGCTTGTTTAGGCATGGACTAGGTGACCACATTGTCCATTCTCTCCCGAGGCATGGTTTTGTAAATTGGACCCCTGAATCCAAATGTTGCATTGCTTCTTACTGAGCAAAGCACTAGTTATTGAAATCGATGAAAAAAATAGCTTTCGAGGGGTTGGAACCAGGAGTGAGGGGTGCTCTAGCTAAAATCCTATGCCAGGAATCCAACAGAGACGACAGTTCCTTAATCCGAGCCTTGATTTTTGTTTTATTCCCAGTTGCAAGTCGCATCCCAAACCATTTTGGGGACTCTTGGCCAATTCCCTCTAAGGGCATAAAATACTAACAGAGAAACATTTTTGAGTTCCATGAGATAAGCTTGTTTAGGCATGGAATAGGTGACCAAATTATCCATCCACTCCCAAGGCATGGTTTCGTAAATTGGCACCTTAATCCAAATGATGCATTACTTCAAACTGAGAAAAACACTAGTTGTCGAAATCAATGAGTACAACAATTTTTGAGGCATGGCACCAGTGAGTGAGGGGTGCTCTAGATGAAATCCTATCCCAGGAATCCATCAGAGTCGATGGTTCCTCAATCTAATTCTCGATATTCATTATATTCCCAATTGCAAGTTGCATCCCAAACCATTTTGGGGACTCTTGGCCAATTTCTTCTGAGGGCTTAAAAACCTAACGGAGCAGCATTTTTTAGTTCCGTGAGATGTTGGAAGAACGGTTAGGCATGGAATAGGTGACTATATTTTCTATCCACTCTCGAGGCATGGTTTCATAAATTGGACCCCTTAATCCAACTGATGGTTTTCTTCAAACTGAGTAAAACACTAGTTATTGAAATCAATGAGTAAAGAAACTTCTGCATCATAAAACCCATGAGTGAGGGGTTATCTAGATGAAATCCTATCCCAGGAATCCATCGGATTCTACGGTTCCTCAATATGAGTCTCGATTTTTGTTTTATGCCCACTTGCAAGTTGCATCCCAAACCATTTCGGGGACTCTTGGCAATTCCTCTTCGAGGCATAAAAGCCTAACAGAGCAGCATTTTTGAGCTCCCTGAGATTTTTCATGATTTTTTAGGTAGGGCCTAGGTGACCACATTGTCCATCCTCTCCCGAGGCATGGTTTCATAAATTGGACCCCTAAATCCAAATGTTGCATTGCTTCTTACTGAGCAAAGCACTAGTTATCGAAATCGATGAAAAAAACAACTTCTGAGGGGTTGGAACCAGGAATGAGGGGTGTTCTAGCTAAAATCCTATGCTAGGAATCCAACATAGATTATGGTTCCTCAATCCAAATCTCAGTTTTTGTTTTATGGCCAGTTGCAAATTGCATCCCAAACGATTTCAAGGACTCTTGGCCAATTCCCGCTCAGGGCATAAAATACTAACATAGCAACATTTTTGAGTTCTGTGAGATGCTGCAAGATTGTTTAAGCATGGAATAGGTGACCAAATTATCCATCTGCACCCGAGTCATGGTTTCATAAATTGGCCCCTTAATCCAAATGTTGCATTGCTTCAAACTGAGAAAAACACTAGTTGTCGAAATTAATGAGTAAAGCAAGTTCTTAGGCATGGCACCCATGAGTGAGGGGTTCTCTAGATGAAATCCTATYGCAAGAATCCATCGAAGTCGATGGTTCCTCAATCYGAGTCTCAATATTCATTATATGCCCAGTTGCAAGTCGCATCCCAAACCATTTCGGGGACTCTTGGCCAATTGTTCCYGAGGGCATAAAAACCTAACAGAGAAACATTTTTGAGTTCCGTGAGATGATGMAAGATTTTTTAGGCATGGACTAGGTGACTATATTTTCCATCCACTCTCAAGGCATGTTTTCGTAAATTGGACTCCTTAATCCAACTGTTGGTTTGCTTCAAAATGAGCAAAACACTAGTTCTCGAAATCAATGAGTAAAGCAACTTCTGAAGCATGGAACCTAGGAGTGAAGGGTTCTCTAGTTGAAATCCTATCCTAAGAATCCATCAGAGTTGACGGTTTCTCAATCCAAGTCTCTATTTTCATTTTATGCCCAGTTGCAAGTCGCATCCCAAACCATTTCGGGGACTCTTGGCCAATTCTCGCTCAGGGCATAAAATACTAATGGAGCAACATTTTTGAGTTCTGTGAAATGCTACAAGATTTTTTTGGCATGGACTAGGTGACCAAATTATCCATCCACTCTCGAGGCATGGCTTCGTAAATTGGCCCCTTAATCCAAATGTTGCATTGCTTCAAACTTAGCAAAACACTAGTTATCGAAATCGATAAAAAAAACAACTTTAGAGGGGTTGGAACCAGGAGTGAGGGGTTCTCTAGCTAAAATCCTATAACACGAATCCAACAAAGAAAACGGTTCCTCAGTCCGAGTCTCGCTTTTTGTTTTATGCCCAATTGCAAGTTGCATCCCAAACCATTTCGACGACTCTTGGTCAATTCCTTCTCAGGGCATAAAAGACTAACAGAGAAACATTTTTGAGTTCTGTGAGATGCTGGAAGCTTTTTTAGGCATGGAATAGGTGACCAAATTATCCATATTCTCCCAATTCATGGTTTCGTAAATTGGCCCCTTAATCCAAATGTTGCATTGCTTCAAACTGAGAAAAACACTAGTTGTCGAAATCAATGAGTTAAGCAAGTTCTGAGGCATGGAACCCATGAGTGAGGGGTGATCTAGATGAAATAATATCCCATGAATCCATCAGATTCAATGGTTACTTGATCTGAGTCTCAATATTTTTTATATTCCCAGTTGCAAGTCGCATCCCAAACCATTTCGGGGACTCTTGGCCAATTACTCCTGAGGGCATAAAAACGTAACGTAACAGCACTTTTGAGTTCCGTGAGATGCTGCAAGATTGTTTAGGCATGGAAAAGGTGACTATATTTTCCATCCTCTCTCGATCCATGGTTTCGTAAATTGGACCCCTTAATCCAACTATTATATTTTTTCAAACTAAGCAAAACACTAGTTCTCGAAGTCAATGAGTAAAGCAACTTCCTAGGCATGGCACCCAAGAGAGAGGGGTTCTCTAGCTGAAATCCTATCCCAGGAATCCATAGGAGTCGATTGTTCCTCAATACGAGTCTCGGTTTTCATTTTATGCCCAGTTGTAATTCGCATCCCAAACCATTTCGAGGACTCTTGGAAATTCCTCCTCGGGGCATAAAAGCCTAACAGAGCAACATTTTTGAGATCCCTGATATTTTGCATGATTTTTTAGGCATGGACTAGGTGACCACATTTTCCATCCACTCCTGAGGCATGGTTTCATAAATTGGACCTCTAAATCCAAATGTTKCTTTGCTTCTTATTGAGCAAATCACTAGTTATCGAAATCGATGAAACAAACAACTTTAGAGGGGTTGGAACTGGGAGTGAGGGTTGATCGAGCTAAAATCCTATGCCAGGAATACAACAGAGACAGTGGTTTYTCAATTCAAGTCTCGGTTTTCATTTTATGCCCAGTTGCAAGTCGCATCCCAAACCATTTCGGGGACTCTTGGCCAATTCTCGCTCAGGGAATAAAATACTAACGGAGCAACATTTTTGAGTTCYGTGAGATACCACAAGATTTTTTAGGCATACACTAGGTGACCAAATTATCCATCCACTCCCAAGGCATGGTTTTGTAATTTGGCCCCTTAATCCAAAAGATGCATTTCTTCAAACTGAGCGAAACACTAGCTGTCGAAATCAATGATTAAATCAAGTTTTGAGGCATGGCACCCATGAGTGATGGGTGCTCTAGATGAAATCCTATCCTAGGAATCCATCAAATTCGATGGTTCCTCAATCCGAGTCTAGATATTTGTTATATGCCTAGTTGCAAGTTGCATCCCAAGCCATTTCGGAGACTCTTGGTCAATTTCTCCCGAGGGCATAAAAACCTAATGGAGAAAATTTTTTGAGTTCCGTGAAATGTTGCAATATTTTTTAGGCATGGAATAGGTGACTATATTTTTCATTCGCTCTCGAGGCATGGTTTCGTAAATTGGACCCCTTAATCCAATTGTTAGTTTGCTTCAAACTGAGAAAAACACTATTTCTTGAAATCGATGAGTAAATAAAATTTCGAGGCATGGCACCTAGGAGTGAGGGGTTCTCTAGCTTAAATCTTATCCCAAGAATCCATCAGAGTCGACGGTTCCTCAATACGAGTCTCGATTTTCATTTTATGCCTAGTTGAAAGTCGCATACCAAACCATTTTGGGGACTCTTGGCAATTCCTCCTCGGGGCATAAAAGCCTAATGGAGCAACATTTTTGAGCTCCCTAAGATTTTGCATGCTTTTTTAGGCGTGGACTAGGTGGCCACATTGTCCATCCGCTCCTGAGGCATGGTTTTATAAATTGGACCCCTAAATCCAAATGTTGCATTGCTTCTTAGTGAGAAAAACACTAGTTACCGAAATCGATGAAAAAAACAACTTCTGAGGGGTTGGAACCGGGAGTGAGGGGTGCTCTAGCTAAAATCCTATTCTAGGAATCCAATAGAGATGAAGGTTCCTCAATCTGAGTCTCTATTTTCATTTTATGCCTAGTTGCAAGTCGCATCCCAAACCATTTTGGGGACTCTTGGCCAATTCCCGCTCAGGGCATAAAAGACTAAGGGAGCAACATTTTTGAGTTTCGTGAGATGTTGCAAGATTTTTTAGGCATGGACTAGGTGACCAAATTATCCATCCGCTCTCGAGGCATGGTTTCATAAATTGACCCCTTAATCAAAATGTTGCATTTCTTGAAAATGAGCAAAACACTAGTTGTCGAAATCAATGAGTAAAGCAACTTCTGAGGCATGGTGTTATAAAAAGATTTTCCCCACCATTGCTATCTTGCACAGAAGGAATTTTTCCATTTCTCTATGAAGACTTGTCATCCCTTTTTGATGAATCCAGAGCCAAAAATACACATTTTCCACATATACGCACCCTATCTGCTATACAAGATGCATATACACAGGTTGCTCCACTACAGACCGCGTACATCGGGATTTGTGCCAAAAAATACAAAATGGATTCAGGTTTCCATGTCAAGACAATAGATCTCCGATCCTTGGCCTTCCACATACTGGAAATGTTTCAACTCGACCCTTCAGTTTCATTTTGAAGACTATAAAAGCACAATTCCGAACTATGGAAAAGAGGAGAAAGAATTCAACTTTGAGATCAAAGTTACTCTGGAGAAATTACTTCATATTGAGTCTGCATCCCTTTGTCCCTCAAGTATGAACACATTGTTCAGCCGCCAATCTCTTTCCCTATTGTTGAGAGAACCTCATTGTCTCTCTCCTATGAGCTTGCCTTTGGTGGAGGCCCACTTGGAAGGAACTTGGTTCCTTGGTTTCGAACCGTGTCGACACGGAAGTCTGTAATGTTGTCACTTCTGTTGATCAATTATTAATATAAATACTCCTTTCCCATCCTATTGGTATCGTGCAAATATATGATTATTATCCATGGACATGTTTGTAATGTTTATTAATGTATTATGTTATGTAATGTGCTATCCCCTTTATACTATCACCATGTACTTGCTATGCTTGTTTGTTGAGAACTTGTTGTAGGTATAAAGCTTTGGGGCAAAGTGCTCAATGGTGGAACATCATCGAACATTGGATTGAGGTAGGCCTCTTTCTTATCTTGCACATTAGTTTATATAGCATACAATGGAATTGAGTTTATTTCTGCAGTCATACATGTCTGTTGTGGTTTACCCTTGGCCATAGAGAGTTTTTACCTCATAACACATGGAACCCATGAGTGAGGGGTGCTTTAGATGAAATCCTATCCCAGGAATCCATCGGAGTCCATGGTTCCTCAATCCGAGTCTTGATATTCGATATATTCCCAGTTGCAAGTCGCATCCCAAACCATTTTGGGGACTCTAGGCCAATTTCTCCTGAGGGCATAAAAACCTAATGGAGAAACATTTTTGATTTCCATGAGATGATGCAAGATTTTTTAGGCATGGACTAGGTGACTATATTTTCCATCCGCTCCCAAGGCATGGTTTTGTAAATTGGACCCCTTAATCCAAATGTTGGTTTGCTTCAAACTGAGCAAAACACTTGTTTTCGAAATCAATGAGTAAAGCAACTTCTGAGGTATGAAACCTGAGAGTGAAGGGTGCTCTAGATGAAATCATATCCTAGGAATCCATCGGAGTCAACGGTTCCTCAATTCGAGTCTCGGTTTTTGTTTTATGCCCATTTGAAAGTCACATCCCAAATCATTTCGGGGACTCTTGGCAATTCCTCATCCGGGCATAAAATCCTAACAGAGCAACATTTTTGAGCTCCCTGAAATTTTTCATGCTTGTTTGGGCATGGAATAGGTGACCACATTGTCCATCCGCTCCCAAAAAAGGACTGCACCAATTTCAATGACACATTGAGTTTAACAATCACTACTGCACATTGAGTTAACCATTGCCATAACTATCTTATTCTTCAACTTGGATTGAATAAAACTAATATTTGTATAGTTCTACTCTTGGCTTTAACAAAACTAATATTTGTATAGTTCTACTCTTGTATTGAACAAAACTAATATTTGAATAGTTCTACTTTTGGCTTGCCTTAGACATATTTCCAACTAAATCACCCAAGATTTGCAACACACCAACTGATGGTTGGATTTCTTACTCCATAGCATTGATGCTCATCTTCAATGGACATTTCTTATAATAATTCTAATTTTCACAAATCCAACAAAAAACAACCTTACTACTATTTGTTTCTTAGATCCATGTGATAAATTTATCATGTCCTTAGTGTTATCACATTAATATGTCCTTAATATGTCCAAAATCAAGAGGGATATCACATTAAATTAGGTGGTTGACCACTAATATTGGTAATTGCACCCTAGTTTAATTGTGCATCCAAAACTAAAGATATAAAATTTTTATTTAGAACTTTGAATATATAAAAAAAAGTTCATAAGTTAGAACTAGGATGATGATGTACTAATAACTAACAACATGTGCACATGCAACTGAAGGTACAACAAAATAGGCACCTGTCAGATATTTCTTCGTCGAGTGAGGAAAGCTTAGGACAAATAGAGGCCATAAATGAGACTACATCTAGTATACATGATAAGCAAACAAGGACCAGAGGTGAAAAAGTTAGAATAAAATTTTCTAGACGCATGAAATTTTTTCTTTCTGAAGGAGGATCATGATCTTATGATGATGAGAGCATATAAGAAATAGAGGTTCCACTTAGGTATAAGCATCTAGTGAAACAATGGGTACCTAAGGAACTACCTCCTATAGATGTTGACTTCGTTGTCAACAATAGGACATATCACATTGCACCATCCTCTCTGCATGGCTTGGGGATATTTTCCATGGATGGAATAATTGTAAAATACGATAAAATAGATAAATTTATGGACTCTGTTAGACCATGTTACAATTATAATGATTGAATGTGGCTGGTCCGATACATGCGAAGTATGCGGAGATATGCACTCGCCACAAATTATATACAACTAATAAACAAGGATAAAAATAAGGGAGCGACTATCTATATTGATGAAAGGCCTAAAGCTTCTAGCAATATCACAAGGTTTATAAACATCCCACGACCCGGGACAACAAACAAACAACCGAATTGCATATATGAGGGACGTGAAGAGAATCGGGTAGTCTTGTGCGCAATAAAAAAGATAGCTCACAGGGAAGAGTTATTAGTG
>JASDQU010109194.1:22111-50673 GCA_032191745.1 Picea mariana
GGTCGTAACTTTTGCATACGATCTCCATTTTAGGTGTGTGATAGCTCGTTGGAAAGGTATTGTCAAGGAGATTCATTTTGAGGGCTCAATTATGCCTTCAGCTATCATTGAGAACCTCAATCTTGAAAAACCTTTATTTGGACCCTCAAAATGGCTCCGGAAGTTAAAACCTGCTAAAAATAGTAAATTGCCAAAATGGCCAGAAAACTGTTTTGATCCATTTGGAAAAGGTGGGTGGCCACCGATATCCACCTGGATCAGAAAGTCAAGGTACAAGAGAAGTACCCTAATGTACCTTATCTTCTACTAGGCTATCACCAAAACCTTAACTCACATACCTTCCTTATAGATATCCTAACCTTCCTTAGTTACCGAAAGTATATATATGGTTCCTTAACCTAATTTCTAGTCTAATAACCCTTATTAGGTATAATGGAAGGGGGTTACCCTATTATAACCTAGTCTGAGTTGCACTTACAAGTAAGCCTCCCTCTTAATACATATATCTCTTTTTATATCCAACATTATTTTGACTCATTTAATTATTTTATTAGATGAGGTATCACACAAAAGTATAATGGATATATCCTTCTATTTCATTGAGATTTGTATCCTCTTGATTAAGTTGTCAGGTCAATGTTTTACTAAATTAATTACAGAGAAGTATTCCCTTCCAATAACAAAGGATATTTCAATTTCAACATGTGGTAAATTAGAGGCTACCGAATTGTAGAAGAAGGATAAATGTTAAATTATTTTGACCTTTTGTGATTTTCCCTCACTAGATTCTATCTAGGAAATCTTTGTTGAAATTGCAATTTTGGATTGATGAATTTGTTGTTTTTACTAGAAAAATGGATTCAACACCCTCGAATACCCCTACTGCACTTGGATTATGTAATGTTAGCATTTGATATCTACGATGTCATCAATCCAAAATGATTCMTTCCATATTTGAAGCCAAAAGTTTCAATTTCTCCTCCCATTATTTTGAATAGTTGCAAAAGGGTGACCTCATTAGACATATAKATTACACCCTRTCTTATATCGTTGTATTTTTTAGTTCTCTTTAAAATATCAACTTGTATGCTTTCAATGACTAGAGATAATATAAATAGAAAGCTCCTTTTGGTCTTTTAATAGAGGTCAACCAATGGAAATGGAATTGGAACTTGATCAAAGTATTAGGTGAAGTCCATGAGATACGAACATTGACCAAAGGTAAAACTCCTCACTCTCCAATGCTAGTCCCAAACTCGTTGTAGTATCCAAATTTAATGTTCTTGCTAGAAAAAAAAGGTATTTATATACATAATATATAATTAAATAATATCCCATGTTTACTAGGTTTGGTTAGTTGATAGGTAAAGAAAGGGTGTTGTGATTCTCAACAAAGATTCAAGATTTGTTTGGTTGGTAGGTAAAGATGGGATGTTGTGATACCCCTTGCAAAATTCCATTTAAAAACATGTTTGTTTGTCATGGATAATTCACCCTCCAACATGTAGTTTAAAAAGTAAGATGGATAAATGTTCTATGACATTGATTTTTTTCCCAAATGTGAACTATTTCTCATGTAGTCATAAAAAATAATGTTATAAAGGTAAGTTTGCAAGGAAATTAGCCTTGTGTATAAATCATTAAACAAATAAGAAGACAATGGCCTTGCCCAACTAGATTCCCACAAGCTTTGGGCTTAGAATGATATTTCTAAATATTCCCAATAAATGGAATGGCCCTTCATTTTAAAGATTCCCACAGGATTTGGAATGTGTATAATATTTAAAGATTAATAAAACTAACTGTGATGAAAATCCATGAATGCATCTAGTGACAAACCTTCTTAGGGAGCCATAAAAATCCTAAAATTTTTTAGTAGAATAGAGAAACCTTTGTTTTTCAATGCCTCTCGTGATGAGCTTATCCAACCTTACAACTTATATGTTTAGTAAAGATAACACATATAAATATATTTGATATCTATATGTTATCTATTTTAATAACATATCCATATCAAATATATATTGTTACATATATATCTTTTGGTTGACTCATTGAATTTCTCCTATGCCAAACATTCATCAAAATATGTTCTTTTCACTATTTTAAGGGATTCTACAACTATAACTTGTCTTTATTGGACAAGAAATATTCTCTATATGTCTTAGCATAACCATAAAAAACCCAATTTAATGGATCATTCTTCCTCTTAGGTTAATTCCCCCTTGAATGTGAAAATAAGACCTTCAGATAATTCTTTCAACAAAAGGCATTCTCTATTCTAGCATAATTGAATTTTTGAATATATACGAGGGCCTATTGAGATGAATTGATAGACTAACTATAAATATCTGAGGGTAACTCTTGATTAGATGTGACACTCCATATTTGTACTCTTGAAATCAAAACTAGATGGTGCTTGATCACATGCAGAGCGATCTACCCATACCTTATTTACTTCAGAGAATTTCCCTTTTTAAAATGATTTCAAGAATATAATGAACTTCATAGCCTATAATATTCTTCCAATACATGCCCCCTTTCTTCGAAAATAAATTTATTTATTTATTGCTCAAAAATAAAATTTTAATTTGTTTTGCTCAAAAATAAAATTCTAATTTTTTTTTAAAATCAATTGTTGTCATCGTAATTGCGACGACCCGTACAAATTTTGCAATGAAATTTCTATACAAATTACGAAAGGGCTCTTCATAATTGCGACAACCAATACATATTGTGCGACGAACTTGTTATACAAATCATGAAACTTGTATAGCGATTTCATCGCTATATACACTGTGTTCATATCAATTGCGACGACCGATAAAAATTGTGCGACGAACTTGCTATACAAATCACGAAACTTATATAGTGATTTCGTCGCTATATACACTATGTGCGTCACAATTATGACAACTGGTACAAATTGTGTGACAAAATTGCTATAAAAATCACAAAACTTGTATAGCGACTTCATCGCTATACACACTGTGTTCATCACAATTGTCATGACTGCTTCGAAAGATGATTCGTCACAAATTTTTTACTTACTTTTCCTATATTGTCGAGTGTGCAATGATTTCCCTACTATGTATCTCTTTCAACGATTTCTTTACTTAGTCGTTCTGGCGACGGTATTTCTTTTTTTGTCACAATTGTAACAAATTTCCTACTGTCATCACTCCTGTGACGTTAATCCATGTTCATCGCACATGCCACATCACATGAAATGACATTTGGGAGACTCAAGATTCGTCACAATATCCACGAAATAACGTTGCAAGAGCGTCGAAATAGTCATTGCTAAATGACCCAAATTTACTAGTGGATGAAAAAAAGAAAAAGGTGGATGAGGAAGCCTAGAGGTAGTTAAAAGAGAAAAGGAAGGAAAAAGAAGAGGCAAAAAATAAATTTGTTGAAGAGTATACAAGGAAGAAACAAGCAAAGGAAGTAGAGAAAAAAAGGAAGTCTAAAGAAGAAGAAAACAAGGTTGTAGAATATTTTGCAAAGAAAATTATAGAGGAAACCAAAAGGTAGAAGAAGAGGGAAAAAAATAATTGAGGAAGAAGAAGAGAATAAGAAACTTGAAGAAGAGAAAAGGAATAAAATTGTGGAGTAGGAAGAAGAAAATAATATAAGTGAAGTGAAACAAATAAAGGAAATTAAGGATGAGGAAAGTAAGAAAAGAAAGTATGAAAATGGAAAAAATAATGGGAAAAAAGAAACAAAGAGATATAGGATTGAGGATTCAATAGGAGTAAAAAAAAATGTGTATCTAACAACATTCCTACAAGGTCAAATATACTATAAGTGGTCATGAACTCCTCACATTCCATCTAATATTTCCCCTCTCCCTCTAAGTATTTTAATTTATTTTCAAAATCATGTCCATAGGTGTTCCCAGCATACATAGTTCCAGCTCCTCATGTATATATATACCTTCATCCTCCTATCTTAATGTTGTCTAACCCATGGATTCAGTTGTCCACTTTGATCTATTTAGAGAGGAAAAAGAGAGAAGAAGGGTAAGAAAAACTTGTTGTATTCCCTAGAGCCTTCTCACCCCATTTCCCAACTTAGTCCCTTCCCCATATATGATGATAGAACCTACCAATTCACTATGACTAGTCTAGAGACATTAATTCAAATCCATACATAGATATGAGGCCTGAGGAATGGAGGATTTCCCATGTCAAATTCCATAGCTCTAAATTACTCCCCACTGGTAATATCTAGATGGAAAAAAACATTAGAAACATGGTCTCTGACAAGTATCTTAGTTATTCCCTTGTAATTGAAAACATCAAGAGGAAATATAAGTCTATGATTACTGGGAATCCATTTTTAATAGGAAACATGAAACTTGTAGAAGCTGAGAAATGGTTATTGGAAAGAAAACTAGTCTCCATGGAAATTATACACATACAACTACAAAAGATATCCCCATTATTAAATAAAAGAATGAAAGTTTCAAGGTCCTAGAGAGAAATTAGGTTTCATCGACACTCCCATTGATGCAACAAATGGTATTTGAAATACACAAGTTGATTGAGGTGATAAAATGTTTGAGAAATGAGAATGTCATATTCAATGCTTAAAATCAATCCCTTAAAGAGAGGGTGTCACCTATGGAAATATAAAAACTTAATTCCACAAAATTGATAGCTTATCTAGATGAAGCAAGGGAATAAATAAAAAAACTACTTTTCCAACTCACCACAACATGAATAGAAATATCCTTCCCTACTCATAGTGTGGTCCTTCAAGTAGAGGAATCTAATACAAGTTATCTCTAGAAAATAATTGATGAACTCCTTAAAGGAGTAGATGAATGGAAGGATAAACCCCAAGAGATCTCAATTAAATCAACAAGTGTGCATGCCCTATCTAACAAAAGGAAAGAGGAACTAAAGAAGAAAGGATAGAAGATAGAGGAGATTGAGAAAAAACTATTTGGTGAGAGGGTTGAAGTGGCAATGGTTAAAGAGGAAAAATAGGCCTTGAAAATCAATTATGAGGAGGCCCTAGAAGAGACTAATGTAATGGGAAATCTTATGTAAATCAAGAGAACCATGTGGGTGTATTTTATGCAAGACATGTCTAAACTCAGAGACCATGTAGAATTCCACTTAGATTTTTAAAACCTACATAGGCATGTGAGGAAGTACTTGATTGACACATATATAAATGTGGAACATAAATCCCATGTCACTAGAAAGGTGAAAAAGATACTAAACTCAATCCCCTCCAAGGAGTTGCATATATTAACACTCAAAGACATGACCTCAATTTCCATGGATGAAAACATCTACACCATAAGACTGCTCAAGTGGAATGTCACCTATAAAAGTCCACATTAACATAATCGTAGATATACAATTTTATGGATGATGTGGTAAATATGGTGACCAACAACCTCCCTTGTCCTTGGGATGATCACTTTTTTCACTCCCTCAAAAATATGATAGGACGATGAAAATGGAAAGAGTCTTTCTATCAAACATGGTGGACCAAGGAATACCCCAACTTTAGATATTTTTTAATTATATTTGTCCTTATATATCAACATGGACACTAATAAAGTGATTTTTTTGGTTCCTTATCACCCATGTATTATATAAAGAATATATAAATAGATAGTTATTTTAATATTTTGAAGGGTGGGAAAGTAATAAATGATGAAGGATGGTAACAATTGAGCTTTTTTTATGATCACTCCACAAATTTCCCACCAGAGTACCTCAAGATGTATGTCCAATAATCCAATCATTGCTAAGGTGGTAGGTTCCTCCTTAGTTTCCAACACCACCTCCATAGAAAACATCATAGTAGATGAAGCCACCTTTTCACTCCTAAGAGGGAAGTTGTTCCAGAGGGGGAAACTGAATAAAAATAGAATGTAATCATTTTTGGTTATTTTCTACATGATTGCTCCTAATTTTGTGGAGGTACAAGGAGTGGTACTATTTGATTAAGTTAACTAATCCCTAAAAAGTTGGTATTAGTTAGTACTAGATAACAATCCAACTCAATCTATGAAGAGAGATCTTAGTAGAAAGACCAAGGATTAATAAATTGTATATAATCATGATGTTATAATTTTGAGAGAGTTAAGACCTTTCATGAAATGATTTTTTTTACTCCATGTTGGAAGGATCAATCACATAGAGTCTATTTCTCTATTCTACTCTCTCTCTCTCTCTCTCTCTAAGCATAGTTGTAAGATCCATATTTTGGGAAGGAAAGTAATAGAGGCCTATGATTGAGATTTTATAATCGCCATCTAGTCCTCATTGTATTAAAATAACTATTGAGATTATTGTGTAATCAAGACCGAGGCCCACTGTCATTGGTGAAATAATAAATTTCAAGTTATGTGGGTTTCTTTAATTTTCTTTCTTATTTTGCATTGAATGAATTAATGGATCTATGTTTGTTTGCGTGCCCATTTAAGTTTATATATCATGAATATGTTTCATAGGAAATTAAAGTTTGACATCCTCTTATGATTCATGTTCATGTTCTTTTACATTATGTCTTTTGAGAATGGAAACATAATCAAGGTCCCCTTCTGCATTGGGCTAATGAATTTTATATCTAGTATTCCTCAATAATTTTCCCTTTCATCATACATAACATTGCACTATGTTTTAAGAATTGTGAAGGAAATCAATGTGCACCACCCTACCTATTGCAACAAATCTAATCTAATCTTCATAAAGAAATATTTTTAGGAGAGTTGAGGGTACTCCTTCTTTGTCCTAAGTACTATCTCAAAGGCTTAGAGTGGAAACTAAAGGTTCTCCTTGTCATTGTTCCTCAAAATTCACCCTGGAAAGAGAAGGGATGACCTAGGGGACATAAAGGTGTTTGGTGAAAGTAACAGAGCATTTTGTCAATCCATTAGTGATATTACTCTTTGTATTCATAGATATTTGGAATCCTTGACTAGTGCAATCAACCTAGAATCAATGCCATACTATGGAAGGTTACACTTTAGCCTCAAGAAAATAATATTTTTCTTAGAGGAATGGATCTGATACTTGCTAGGAACATATTCCTTTTGACCTTGATATGCCAAAACACAATGATTATTTATTTTATTTTTTTGTGTATCCTCTAATAACATACCATCTCTAGGTAGTTTAAATTTTTTAGTTGGTGGTAGTTGATATTCTTTGGGTGTTTTGGGGAGCTGTTTCAATTGAGTGGGCTACTCCATTATGCATTTCTTGGATTTAGAGAAGAGATTTTCCTTCTTTTGAATTCCAATGAGAATGGAATTTTCAAAATTTCATTTGGATTATCTTTATAATGTCTTGTATACTAGCTTCCCATAGCAACATTAGTAGTGGAACCTTTAGATTCTTACCAAGGTCCTTATTACATTGATCCTATAGAATATTCCTTGGATGAAAATATGTTGGACCAAATCTATAATTTGACCACAGGAAAGATAGAATATTATGTGAATCAAATCATTGATTTGTTAGTCAGCTAGCAAAGAATTAATTTTGTCAACATTAATCTAAGAATGTTATATAAAATTGGTAGAGCCACAACCATGAGAGTTATTCTTGGTGTTTTTMTTCAATAAAGGAAATTATATGGATCAATATAGATCTTAAAGACCTTMTTATTTATAATGGTACTGGAGATGTCGAATATTTCATGGATGCAATGAAACATAGAGTTGTGGGGGATTACRGGGCACTAGCATTGAATATCATCTTGAGGGATACAAATCCTACCAGTGGGACACAAATAAGGATATCCTACCTTCCTAGGCTGAAATATGATGCAGGAGAATCGCCTTCAAAGTCAAAGACGCAAGTGTGGAGGAAAATGAGCGACATCTTAKCATGACAGAGTTTCAAATAAAAAATTAACTCAGAAGTAAATCGAGTTGTTGAGATATTTTTGAAAGAATAATTTTTAAATATGCCATGTTTGTAAAGTCATTAAGGAATATAAGGGGTTGCAGATATAGAGTGTTGACTCTTATCTGGCAATAAATGTTAGTTATTGTAATAGGACAGAGTAGGTAACCACTAAGAGTTTTATAGGATAGGTTACAGACAGGACGACGAGAGCTCGTGGAGTCAGTCCTTAGATAGTTGTTGTATTGTAAAGTTACTAGATGATGACCATGAGAAAGAGATAGAGATTAGTAGAGAAGAGTAGAGTAGAAGAAAGACACACTAGAGAACTGCAAGATTATGTAATTTTTTTCATGAATGAATAGAACAGAGAGAATTGTCCCAAATCTTGGACTTTGTTCATTTGATGTATGAATGAATGAATGTTATATTTTGGGTGTGTGATTTATTTTATTTCATTCATGTTTGATTGTTTGAGAATTTGATTGTATGAGTCTGTGACGAAATTGGATAAGTTTCAATTGTTTCTCTTCTAAAACGCATATGCAAGGTGTGCATATCGAACGCAAGGAGTGCGTCGATTGAGTCTTGGAGTGACTCAGAGGAGTTCAGAGAGAACCAAGGAAACTTAGACCAGGTGCAAGGAGTGCATAGCGTCAAGGAGTGAACAAGCATCGAAGAAACAAAACAGAGGAAGGCCAGGTGGGAAAGAAGAATTTATTTTCAAGAAATCCTTCTATCTAATTTATCGAAATCCCGAGAATGCAAGGAGTACATGGGAAGTCAGAATCCTTTAAGGATCAAGCTCATAAGGGATATCTCTTTTCATAAGTGTGGACGAGATCTAAGAGTCGGACTCATAGGAGGAGAAAAGGTCAAAACCTTTGAAGATTGATAAATCTTCTAAGTCGGAAGAAATCAGAAGCTTAGGAGGAGGAGCGACAATGGTCGTTGGATCACTGTGTAAAAGATCAACATCCATTTGATCAAAGTAAATTGCACGAGCCTTAGTGTTTCACACATTCAGGAGAGAGATCTCATCAAGGTTTGAGGATTTGAGATTACTGAAGGCTGGAGAGCCAAAGTAGAATTTCATTCGTTCGATCAACTAGAATGGATTTGAGCCATTAGATTGTTCGAGGTAATATTCAAGCATTGGATCAACCAGAGAAATATAAGCCATTAGATACCGTGGGTCCAAGAGGAGGCAAGTTTGAAACTTGATATTTTCGAAGCGTGGAGACCCAAAAGGTCGGAGTGAATCTGGACCGTGAGATTCAGGAGGATACATGTCGGCGGGTCGTGAGATCCAAAGGAAGGAAAAGGTGAAATGTTGAAACATCCGAAGCCCAAATATCCAAATAGTCAAGAGCCATCGATCTGGAAGGGGACACTTGTCAATAGATTGCGAGATCCAGGTAAAGTGTAGCGGGTTTTCAGTTGAGATCTGAGATTGTTAAATCCCAAAGATTTGAAGTAAATCTCGACTACCAAATCTAGAGGAGGCGTGGTGTAAATCCGTGGACTCTAGGTAAAGTCTCGAAGTGATCCATAGTTGTCGAATCTAAGAGAGACATGGCATGAATCCATGCACTCTGGGTAAATACCTGAAGTAATCCTCTATCGTTATATGAGGAGGACACATGTCAGTGGATTATAGCCTTCAGATAAAAGGCATTGGGAAGAAGGGTGAAGTTTGAGATTTTAGATCTCAGAAGTCCGAATACCCAAAGGAGATCTCAATCATCAATCGAGAAGGGGGTCACCAAATTGTTGATATGAGTTGAAAGGTCAAACACCCGAAGTGGAGGTAGGACCGTTGATTGACTAGGACAGATGTCTGTAGATCATCAGCTCTGAAATATTGAAGTATGAAAGAAAGAAGGGTTTGAGATTTCAAAACCCCAAAGTTGGGAATCGCGAAGAGGTCACATACATTGATTCAAAAGGGGCAGATCTAGTCCATGGATTTGGAAAGCACAGATCTAAACTGTCAGTTCAAATAGTATCATCAAGATCACGAGATCGATGATTGTTGGCATAGGGAAAGACCCAGGTTTCAACTCCAAGAGTGCACCAACAAGCCCTAACTTTTGGCCCTATTATTGGATAAATCAGTGAATGTAGACATAAACTAATCTCCCTAGATCCACCTGGATCTAGAACAAAACAAGAGAAGACATGACACTTTCCCTAGGTTGCTACCATTGAATTTATAACCAAAGAAGGATTGTATGATATACCTTTATATATTGCTTCCTTATATCTCTGTTGTCCCTGCTTCGCTTTGGTGCTCTTGTGAGATTAGATCTGTAATGACACAAACCAACCAAAGTGAAAGCAATAATTCTAGATTCAGTGGAGACCTAGACATGTGATCAAGGAGTCATGTAATAAAATGATAATTATTTTATGGGAAAGAGACATGCCATTGTATCATATTAAGTAAAAGTGGAAGATACAACCTGATTCCCTTGATGTCACAAGTTCCCTTTCAGTGGCCCTTTGTTCCAACACACACATACACTTGCTCTGAATTTGCATGAAGATAATCCACAAGGCTTGATGGACAAATGGAAGACTCAAGCATGAATTGTATTAGGATTCTTCACATAGTCTTTAGCCTATTGTTTTCTCAATCTTTCTTGACCCTGCTTAACCTTTTCCATGAGAAATCCATTATTATATAGGAGAATATGAAGTAGTTACTAGGATGAGGATGATCCCACCAAATCAGAAAATTTAGTAAGATCAAAACCATATGGACGCCACCTCACATTCTAGAAGATTCTCCTTCTAGAAACTTCGTGAAGCTTCTTCCTTTTCTTAGCTTCAAGTGTCGTTGCACCCTACCTATATAGCAGCATGTGGAAATCCCACAGGCCAGGATAGAGCAGCCTACGGTGTCATTCTAAAAATGTGCCTTGTAGGGGAAGAAATCAACCATTTTCCTTATGTGAAAGATTGTTTTGGAAGCTTGAACACATGCCTATGGGGTCATCATCGGAGTGACCAAAATAATGTGTAACAGAATGCCCCCCAAAGTATGAGGCTGGAATATGTGACAGCTGAAATACTTTGTAAAATGTGTGTGTGTGTCGAAAACAAGGAGTGCACCAATCAGGAACCTGCAAATAATCAAGCATCTGCATAGAATTATACCATTTCCGAGGTAGGCATTCCCATGCTCAGATTACAAGTGATTGAAATCATAGATGCAAGTCATGGCCACCAATTATACACAGTGGATCCATGTCATCAAAATTCTACATAGCCACCAGAAATACATTGTGGATCTATGTATTAGAATGTGTAAATTCAGACACAACCATGAGATATACAAAGTGTATTTGTTTGTCAATTCAAATCATAAATACTCCATCGCAACCTAGGACAAAAAAAAATAAGATCTGGGGTCTTCAATCCCGTCATCCGTAAGTACAAATCTAACCATGCGATTATAGGTGTTGAATTTGAACACGGTAGAAACCACTTGATTACTAGTCATTGATGAAAATCGTTAACAAGTGTGAGGGAAATCACCATTGATGTCAATGACTCCCAAGGTACCTTAGTAAAATCCAAAGAATGTGAATAAATGAGCTGAAGTCGAACACTCGATGAAATCTCTTGATTAGGGACCAATGATTTGAATCCACTGTCGAGAGCGAAGAAACCTGCCATTGAGGCATGCAGTCTCTAAGGTACCAAATGATTTCTAAGTCTTATTCCCAGATGATGAGTTGAAGTCAAGAGGAAAAATACTCGTCAAAGGAGGGAATTGATGTATCCCCCATCAGTGACATGAAATAATTAACAAATTAAGGGTATATCAAAGTATGAGAATGATTCAAAACTGACACAGGGAAGGCCAGCATGGTAAGAAATGACAATGCAGATGGCCGACTTGAGGGAGGGCTTGTTTGGACTTCTCTTGAACACATGAATGACACAACACTGGTCTTGGCAGCATTGACTCAAAGACGACCCAAGATACAAATGTGATGAAGGAAAAACAAGAGACAAATGGATTTCCCAACCCGAATTCAAATGGTGAAGGGGGTGTCATGTTCAAGAGAGACTAGTATTGCCACTAACATAGGTACAAAAACACATCTCTTTCCCAAATTTCCCCCCACCATTTCTGGCGAGTACCTCTTTATTTTTACACAAGCTTAAAGAGGATAACATATGCTTGCTGATATAATATCATCCTTCGGACGAGTCCCTCATAGTATTTTTAATGAACCCTAACAAGGAGTGGTTTGGTCCCATGTGGGTCTTTCGATGTTTGTTTAACGAGTCCAAAGATAGAAAACTCGTAGGTTTTTCATGTTTATAGAGTCTGAAAAACACTTTAAAGAGAACTCTCTCAGTTCCTTTTTCGTAAAATAGTTCGACAGGACCTAAAAAGTGATAAACTATCGCCCATCAAACATTTTATTCAAATATTTTTACGAGCATGAACAGAACAAGGTCGCTCGGCAATCTTTTCATTTTTATGGAGTGTGAAAAGAGATCAAATGATACCCCATGTGTTTCGTTTTTCGTGTTACCAAGATGAGTACAAAAGGACGACAAAAGTATACTCAGCTGTGTTCTCATAAATCTTCGAGCATGAGAATGAACGAAGAGTGAAATTGAGGTTTTACTAAAAAACCCTAAAAAGCATCGATATGCGTAACGAAGAGAAAATAAATTACGGAACAAAGATCCATACTCTGTTAATTACGAATCCAGTCTTCTTCTTGGAAGAAACACAACACTCATGAGACTATTAGTTTTGAGGATTTATAACCAAACACATTTATATAATATAAAATATTATGAAAAAGGGTAAAAAATGAGATAAATAAGAATAAGAGTTATTTTTTACCATTTCATTTGTATTTGGTCAAGAATTTGTCTAAAAACCCATTTTCACCCCTTACTTCAGCGGTCAATTGTGAGGAGCATAGGTGATCAATCGATGAATGGTTTCCATGAAAACAATAAGTCCTTCATCTTCTTCCTTTTCAATGGTTTTAAATTTTTTTTTGGTCGTCAAAAAATGATTTTTTGGGTGATTTTTGGGTCGGTAGTTATGCGCCAGGGCCACCGTAGGTGGCCAATATCAAGCCCTATGGAAATCAAGGATTTTTGTAGGTGCCCAATGGCTTGCCTATGGAAATAATGCACTGTAACTGAAGCTCAGTTGGGGCAGCCAAAAACCAAAAGAGAAAAGAAAGAGTTGAACCAAAAAGAATTCCAAAAATGCTGGATAAGGATGCTAATTGTCATCTCTTACTTCCATGCAGGTGTTTGATTGCAAAAATATTGGAATCGAGAGAATGTGAGCATGAAGATGATGAATATATGACTTGGAATGATCCAGGAACCATCGATTCTATTTGGCAGTGTGGCCTATTGAAATTTTTAAAGATCCAGGGCATGAGAGAAAAAAAGAGACTATTAGAGTACTTGGTCCATATGTGGGATGCAGAACAACAAGTATTCCACGTGGGTGTTCATGTCCTCTCCTTGGACATTGAGGATATTTACTTTCTGATAGGGCTATCCCATCTTGGGGCACGTGTGCGTCTGACATGGGGTCGAGGTGGTGTCTTGTTGATGAGCAATTATATCCATCGGCACTGTGAACTGGATGCCGAAAGGCACAAAGGTAAAGTGGCTATACGAGGCATGCGAGATCTGACTCTCAGAACCATCCTCTTTACCATTGAATGGATAGCATGAAGCACGTTGCCGCACATGGCGCTCTAGAGTTATTTTCAATATGCCATTGAATGTATGGAACCTCAAGTATTCAATTGTTGTGACGGTGTGCTCCGGAGTATGAATACACAACTCACTAAAAGCAGGAGAGGAGACCTAAAGAATTTTGGGTATGGGTCCATTTTGGTGTCTTGCTTCTTAGAAAGAGTCCCTTATTTGTGGCTACAGGTAGAGTGGGGAGTACCAGCCCCACAAGACCCAAGAATGAAATGGTGGTGTGACCTTATGGCTCGACACGTAGTGGGCCCTATTATAAAGTACAATGATGCATTTTTTGACTGGTTAAGGCCCCAAATATTGATGATTGATGATTATGCGTATGCCATCCTAGAATTTCGGGGTGATCCTAACTTGTCTCTCCCTGAAGGATTTCAGTGGGGAGATCTAGGTAAGAAAGACATTTTGTTCTTTATAGTGTTTTGTGGTTTTTTAGGATATTAGCTGTTTTTTTTGTTTTCGATCTAAAGACTAATCAGAGACTTTTGAATATGCAGATGTAGGGCTGCATCGACCTCCAGGCACATCTCCCATTCAGAGGTGAGGAGAGGCATGTGTGGTAGTAGGGTGGGATATCAAAGACTATGAGGCAATGGAGCATAACTTAGAAGGCTTGACGACAAGCATTCCTGATATGTCGATTGAGGAGGTCACGAGGTGTCATCAACGCCATACTGTAGGTGTTTCCAACTCACTTAGTTGGTTACCTTGCAGGGTAGCATGGGCAGTAGTGCGCTATCGTGAGAGACATCCATGATGTTATTTCTA
This sequence comes from Picea mariana, assembly GCA_032191745.1. Classification (NCBI taxonomy): domain Eukaryota; kingdom Viridiplantae; phylum Streptophyta; class Pinopsida; order Pinales; family Pinaceae; genus Picea; species Picea mariana. The sequence goes on from JASDQU010109194.1 coordinate 36,532, forward strand.
GCGGCATCTGTGATGCTATTTTGTAGGAGCCATGGGCTCTATATTTTGATATTTTGGTACTTGGATGGAAAACACTTTTTTGTAAAACATTTTCATTGTATATATACATGAGGCTTCTACCGGCTTACTATGATTTTATATACAATGTGTAATGTGTGAATGGATTTATAAATGTCTCAAATGTTTGTCTAACACATAATTAGCTAGAGCATCAGTTAATGTATTTGTACATCTAGGAATGTGTTGATATTCAATATAATCAAAATAACTTTGCAAGAGGTGAATTCGTAGATATACCCATAACAAAGTAGGACTTCAGAGAGTGTAGACATTACTTAACTGGAGAGCTACTAGCTGCGAATCAAGACGTACAATGAAGTGGCAAATCCTAAGTGAGATAGCATCGATCAATAATTCGATGACTATGCCATATTCTGTGATATTATTAGTTGCACGACTGAGGAAAACACCTTGTAAACTGATAAGTTCATTGGTGGGTGCATAGATTTCCCAAGAAACTGAAGCTAGGTTCTGAGTACTATGACTAGCACCATCGGTGAAGCCAATATAGGGTAGAGAAGACGTTGACATCTGGAAACCAAGCACAATGCAAGGTAAGAAGTTGGGGGTCAAAACCAAATAATGAAAAACAGACAAGAGTATGGTACAATACAAGTACAAGAACTCATGCGGAGACAGTCTAAGCATAGTACTTCTTCAAGTAAATCCCATTTATGGGTTCACTTAAAGGAATGCCATCATAATCTACTAACTCATAAGCTCCCTTCTCTAACACTTGTTTGATGATATATGGACCACACCACATAGCTTCAAATTTTTTGTCTCCTAGCAGATCATGATCTTGTTCATAGAGGAGAACTAGATCTCCCTCATACAAAACACACGGCTTGACATGTTTTTAATATTGGGCTTTTACATGTTTCTTCTCAGTTTCAATACCTAGGGTGGCATCATGACGGGTCTCATATAATTGCATAAGATACAATAGGCGTTCCTCCTCGACATAGGTGTTTGGGAGAAGTTCGATGGCTAGCTTCAAAGACGGTATTTCACATTCAATCAGGAGGACGGATTCAATGTCATAGACTAGATGAAAGGGGGTAAATCCCATAGTAGACTTCCTAGATGTTTGATAGGCCCATAATGCTGAAAACAACATCATGTGCCAGGTGGTCTTATGGATTCCTATTATCCGATGAAGCATAGTGATAAGGATTTTATTTATTGCTGCAACTTGCCCATTTCCCTATGGATAGTAGGGGGTTGAGTTTTCATGCCTAAGACCCAACTTGTCGATAAGTTCAAACATCATAAAGTTTCGAAAATGGCTACCGTGATTAGTAACGATAGCTTGCGAGATCTCGAGTCTAGTAATAATATGATTAAATATGAAAAGGGTTGCAGTTTTCCTGGTATTATTGAATGTAGGCATCGCCTCAACCCATTTTGTGAAATAACCCATGGCTACGATAATGTATCCATGCCCCCCAGTCGAGTGAGGGTTACATGTCATGAAATTGATACCCCATTTCGTGAAAGGTGCAACATAAACTACAGGGCGGAAATGATTAGGATGCGATCTTATCTTGTTGTTGTATGTTTGGCAAGCATGGCATTTTTGGATGGAAATAATATAGTCTTTGAATAAAGAAGGCCAAAATACCCTTCTCGTAAGATCTTTTGGGCAGTAGCATACCTAGATACGTGACCACCACATGCTCTAGAGTGGCAGTCATTCAAAGCTTTCTCAGCTTCATCATAGGTGAGACATTGTCGAAAAACGGAGTCAACCCCATGACGATAAAGAGTGTCACCAACAATAATGTACTGATGGGCTTGGTAATGTATAAAAATACAGCCAGTGCTAGACAAATCGGGCCAAAAAGTCTAAGTTTGGAGATAGATAATGATATCCCCATACCAAAGGTCATCAAAACTGATCAGAAAAAGGGATTCGTCAGGGAAAGAATCCTCTGCTACATTCTCTATCTCAGTGCAGGGAAGGTCACATATCAGTTCGATAAACACCAAGGATTTCTTGGACTTAGCACGTTCAAATTCTAAGTCAAACTCTTGGAGAATTACTATCCATTTGGAGTATTTTCCCCCTAGCAATTGGAGTGTAAGAATTTGTTGCATGGGGTTGCAATCGGAAATTACAGTGGTATTGCGTAATAAGATATAGTGACAGAAACGTTGGACATCTTGAACAGCTGCCAAGGCCAATTTTTCAACATGTAAGTATTTGTCTTCGATAGTCGTGAGACTCCGAATCAAATAATAAATGACATGTTCATCATGTGAATCATCTTCTTGGACTAGAACCATGATGATGGTAGAGTATGAAGCAGCGAGATAAAGGAAGTAATATCAACTATAATCGGGTGGGAAAATTAATGGGGTACAGGTTAAAGTCAGTTTCAAAGCTTCGAAATATTTGTTGGCACTGGAATCCCATACGAACTCGGAACATTTCTTCAGCAGTCGAGTAAATCTGAGTGTTAATTGAGCATAGTTGGGGATGAAACGACGTAAAAAGTTTTCCTTCCCTTGCAAACTTTGAAGCTTGTGAAGTGAAGAAGGAGGAGGGAGATTGAGGATCACCTTGACCTTCAAAGGATTGACCCTGATCCCCTGGCATGACATGATAAAACCTAGAAGTCGGTCAAACTCCACACAAAAAACACATTTTTGGGGGTTTAAGCGTATAAAATAGAACCGACAATAAAGGAAAATGGCTCCGAGGTGTGTCGAATGGTCACTACGATGCATGGAATGCGTCGGTAGGTCATGTAGATATGGTTGTACAATGTGCTTAATATCATGAAAAGCATAAGACATGGCACATTGAAAAGTCGCATCGTTGTTGTTTAAACCAAAGGGTAGTTTCTGGTAGGCAAAGGTGCCCCAAGGATAAATAAAAGCGGTTTTGTCTTGATCCGTGGGAAAGATGTTGATTTGATTATAGCTGGAGAAACCTTCCATTAAATAGAATATTTCACTCCCGGCACAATCGTCGACGATCTGGTCAACGAAGGGGGTGGGAAAGTTGTCCTTGGGATAAGCTTCAATTATATCCCTATAATCGACATAGACATGGATCGTACCTTGTTTCTTGTTAACCAGAATGATATTGGATACCCAATCAGTTAAATCCATAGGATAAATAAAGCCATCTTTAAGAAGTTTTTTGACTTCAAGATTAATAGCTGCTTGTTTACGAGGGTGGATCAGACAAAGTCTCTGCTGGATGGGTCGAGCGCCCGGGTATGTCTTAATTTTGTGGACAATGATATCAGGGTCAATACTCGACATTTATTCATAGATCCAAGCAAAAATGTCATGAAATTCTTGGAAAAGTGATTTATAGGCGACAACCTCGTCAGTAGAGCACAAAGCTCCGATTTGAACATTTTCAGCAACTCCAGGTTTAATGGATATGTCGAGGGGGATGGTGGGTCAAATATTACTTAAGTTCCATTCATATAACATGTTGTKTGATGTCTCAAGAACAGAGGAAGTGAAAACAATGGTCGACGGAGTCGAKATCCATTGGTAACTCTTGATGGTGTGTTGTTCGAGGAAGAGAATGGAATGATGATGTCCATCATCSCAAGGGGTGTCTTCCATCAACATAACCCACATAATCATCTCATCTGTGGGAAAAACATCATGGAATGGGTCAGGAGATGAATCATAGAGAGAGGGRGTGAAAGGGGTTGCCAATTGAATAGCTTGATAGGTGAATTCAACTGGACTTAAAGGCATTTGGTCGCTGTAGTGAAGATAATCACCAGGTTCGGGTATGATCCATGAGTAAGAAGACAGGTGAGTTTGGTGAACTGAGCTGGAAATCATGTTGATTGAGGAAACCAAAGGAGGTGGAACATCGGGAGGTGGGATTGGGAACGTTCCCATCAAAGTGGAGTCTTTAAGTAGACCCACACCAACATTCTCATACCCAGGAGGTGTCTTCGCGATAAAAGATATGTTGCTAGTACGGTGGTCAGAGTTGAAAAAGGCTAGCTGGTCGATAGTGATGACCTTTCCCTGATGTGGAAAACGTAAAATGTGGAAAAGAGTAGACGCAACGGCGTGCATCGCATCAATCTATCTACGGTCAAGTAAGAGGTTATAATTGAGAGGTGCATCAAAGACCTCAACTTCAACGTTGAATGATTTTCCTTCTAACGTAATAGACAATGAAGGAAGTACACCATAGGGTTTAAAGCCAGAGCCATTGAAGGCTTTAAGCGTGTTATGTGATTCAGTAAGAGGAGGAGAACCGATGGCTTTCCAACAGGTAATAGACATTACACACATGGAGGCACCCTCATTGATAACAGTCCTACAAATTTTCTTGTCGGAGACAACAACTTGTATTTGGAATGCTAGTTGAGGGGGAAGTCTCGGAATGTGATCTTCGAGGTAAAAAATTATCAAATTTGTATCCTTAGGATCAATTCCACTGATAGATTTTAGTAGTGCCTTCCATTGAGCAGGGAAAATTTGAAGGACTTTGAGAGCTGACATCACAGAAGGTGCTTGCACCAAATCTTCTACAATACTATAGTTCTGAGTAGCACGTGCATGAGGGTTGAAGGCGAACTTTCAAACAACACCCTTTGGGGGAGGGCGAATCACTGTATTGAGGCTTGGTCTTTTGAGATGAAGAGGACCGTTGGGAGGTGAAGTTTAAGGAGGTTGTTGAACCAATGAAGCCGATATATCGTCAACCTTCTCCTTTGAGGAAGMGTAATCTTTGGCTCGAGTGGTCTGTGTAACGCGATTCTTTCTGGAATCACYAATACACATGAGTACATAAGAAGTAGTGGAGGGAGAGGGTTGGTCATGGATGACCAGTTGGGCCTACTGTTGAGAAGGGAAAGGTTGAGACAAAAYGGTGGGAGTGGGAGGTTTCRCGGTCCCTWAGAGGAACTTAGTAACCTCGGCCTGTCTTGGACAATCTTTCATATAGTGATCGTCACCAAAGATAAGGCAAGGGTATCAGGGTTTGCGCTTATCCTTATAATCAACAGGTTGGGTTTTGGATTTCTCATACTGCGGGTTATTTTTGTCCTCCTTATTCTCACCCTTCCCTTTTTTAGATTTATTCTTTCCGATAGGAGTAGATTGAATAGATTTAACCTCAGAGGTTTTGCCGGTGGGAGGAGTAGGAGACAGAGAATTTTGAACATTAGAAGCATTAGACTTGGGGTTGGTGGGGGAGGCTTGTGTATTTTTGAGGTTGAGCATGGAAAGTGCCAATCACATCGTCAGCTGCATGAGAAGTAGCAGGGGTAGTTGAAGTAGTGGTAGTAGAAGGGCGAGGTGCATCAGGGAGTAATTCATAAAGAGTACCCGTTTTTGAATAAATGAGGTCGAGGTATTGAGTGCGACTGATAGCCTATTCTTCGGTGAAAAATCCACCCATGGAAATATCACGAGATATTTYATTAAYGAAGGATTTCATGAACCACTCTGCCAATAATGGATCGAGAAGATTGAGTTTGATCAAACGTCGTCTTCATCTCCACTCATGAATGTGATAGGTGATATGAGTGGCCTTAGTTTKCTTGAAGGAACTCAAGATCTCAGTTCCTGTTTCATAATCGATTGGTAATTGGTAGTGTGTAAGGAAGGCCATGGCTAGGGTATTAAAGTCAGTGAAGAAACCTCGTGGTAGTTCCATATACCACTTGTGATCTGAATCTGTGAGAGTTCCTTGGAAGAGTCATAACTGAACGGAATCATCCATCAAAGAGTTGGATGAACACCAAAGGTGGAAATTCATGACATGGTTGTTTAGATCCTCTCCCTATTTACCGTCAAATTCTGGGATGTTGGATGGTAATTTGGCCGGAATCACAGGCCAGTGGGGAGAATGTAGGATAAGATCATTCAAGATTCTATACAAATCAGGTAGATCCAAAGTGGCTAAAAAAGGTAATTGTCTGTTCACCAGAGGATACTGGTGACTTTGGGGAGGGAGCCCTGTCGGTATACTAGTATGACCATAAGCAGTTTGTATGTGAGGCAAAGTTCCCAATAGATTCAGACGTGTGTGTGGAGGCATGTAGCCCATAGGGTTGTACCAGTTGGGGATGGTCCCTTGGGGAGGGACACCAGGTTGAACGTTTGAACTCCAAATGGTATTGGAAGAACCGAGGTATGACTGGCCCGAACTAGGGGGTATAAAAGAGCTAACTTGAGGTTTTTCCCCCCTAGACGATTGTGGATTTCCTTGAATAAGAAGATTCCAATACTGAACTAGTGATCCAGGGATGTTATGTCCATACTGTGGATTATATCCTCCAAGTAGGGGTTGTCCTCTAGGTGAGGATGATGCCCCAATTTGGGTTTGACCTCCAAATTGAGTTTTCCCCCCTGGATTGTACTGTCCCCTAATAAGAATCTGATAACCAAAAGTGAATAACTGAGTAGAAATTCCAAAGGTAGTAGAGCCACTCAATCCAAATTCTCCTATAAAAGGTGGATAAGACCCTACAGAGAGGAACTGGGATGGTGTTGGGATAGAACCGGAAGAAGAATTGTACCCAGGAGGAGTAAAGACTCCAGAAGCTCCAGATGGAACTTGGGTAGGAATGGGGATAGAAGCATTCAAAGCATTATACCCAAGAGGGAGTGACGTGATTTGTCTAGATGAATGCGGTGTACCAATAGGAGATTGGATAGCCACTGTGTTCTCGTTGGGGATAATCGTAGTGTTTGGGACCATTGTGGAATGAGCCTGCTAAAGAGGGATAGTTGAGCTAGGACCAACCTCTGAACCAAAGAAAGAAATAAAAATTTGTATTTTTAAAGTGATCTAAAGGTATCGTAAATGTAGTAGATGTTTCGGGTGGTTCATAAACGACAGGTATCTCAGCTTCTACCTTTGAGCCGGGAGGGTTTTGTCTAGAATTCAGAGTTAAGAATTGCAAAAGAAGTCTGGAGAACTTCCTTGAATCTTTAGAATGTTTTCGATTCATTTTCTCTTACAAGTGTAAACTATGAAATATACTTCCTTTTTATTTAAATGAACACAATTTCAAACAACCAATAAACAATGAAGTTCTTCAATGTTCTCTTCTCTTAAATGAAATAAATTTTCTTATGTATGATTATTCAAAAGAATGGATAACTTCAAATTATTCCTTTCTAAGACTAGACCAAGGGCATGGCATAGAAAAGACAAGAAATCCAAGAAACTTTATACCTTCAACAAGCACCCAAATTGAACTTTCAATGAAGAAAAAAATAAAAATGATGAGAAAGTATTTCCCCAAATGCAAATGAAGAAACAACTTCTCAGACATCAAGCAATCTAGAATACGTAATCAATCCAAAACTTCAAATCCAATCCAATATTTTTAATCGAACAAGCACTCAGATACAATCTCATAGATTATACCCTTGTTGTTAAAAATAAAAAATGAAAACAAGAAAATGACTAAGAGAGGTGTTCGATCTCCGAAAACCAATCAACAACAAGTCAAATGTTTAGAAAAAAGTCATATGTTGGTATTAAAAATTCTTTCCAGTTGGTTAAAGCAAAYRCTCGACATCAAAAGAAGCTAAGACCCAACTCAAAAAATTTCACAGACACCATTGCAGGCTGATAGAATATCACAGTGTGGAAATCAAGAGTTTCTATAGGCCAGAAACGGATGGGGTGCAGAAATCCTGCACTGAAGCAAACAACCAAGGTGCGGAAATTGGAGATTTCCATAGGATATGTATAAGCTATAGTGTGTAGGTGTTTGAAAATCAAGAAATTCTGATAAAAGGGCAAAGGATCTAAGTGAATTTTTAAATCCAGAGAGTCTGAATGGATCTCCCACAGACTCAGAGACTGATTTCAAATGAAAAGAATAGGTAAAGACAAAATGGCCAACAAAAAACCACAATCAATTCATACTCCCTAGTGGAGTCGTCAATTTTGTTATTGGATAAATYGGTGAATGCCGACATAAACTAATCTCCCTAGATCCACTTGGATCTAGAACAAAACAAGACARGACATGACACTTTCCCTAGGTTGCTACCATTGGATTTATCACCAAAGAAGTATTGTATGACATACCTTTATATATCGCTTCCTTATATCTATGTTGTCCCTTCTTCGCTCTAGTGCTCTTGTGAGATCAGATCTGTAATGACACAAACCAACCAAAGTGAAAGCAATAATTGTAGATTCAATGGACACCTAGACATGTGATCAAGGAGTCATGTAATAAAATACTAATGATTTTATGGGAAAGAGACATGCCATTGTATCATATTAAGTAAAAGTGGAATATACAACTAGATTGCCTTGATGTTGCAATTTCTCTTTCAGTGGCCCTTTGTTCCAACACACACAAACACTTGCTCCAAATTTGCATGAAGATAATCCAAAAGGCTTGATGGACAAATGGAAGCCTCAAGCATGAATTGTATGAGGATTCTTCACACAGTCTTCATCCTATTCTTTGATCAATCTTTCTTGACCGTACTTAACCTTTTCCATGAGAAATCCATTATTATATAGGAGAAGATGAAGTAGTTACTAGGATGAGGATGATCCCACCAAATCAGAAAAGTCAGTAAGATCACAACCATACAGATGCCACCTCACATTCTAGAAGATTCTCCTTCTAGAAACTCCATGAAACTTCTTCCTTTTCTTAACTTCAAGCATCGCCGCACCCTACCTATATAGAAGCATGTGGAAATCCCGTAGGACAGGATAGAGAAGCCTGTGACATCATTCTAAAAATGTGCCTTGTAGGGGAAGAACTCAACCATTTTCCTCATGTGAAAGATTTTTTTGGAAGAATGAACACATACCTATGGGGTCATCACCAGAGTGATCAAAATAATGTGTAACATGCCCTTTCAACAATTCCTGAGAAGCAAATGTAGTCTCACCCGAAGTAGCTATAGGGGGTTGCGGGACACATGTGTCTACAACCAGAGGGAATGCAGAATGGATTCACAACAACTATACACAATCATCGAGTATTATTTATCTTCCTTAAACCTACTACACAAGTTATACTTTATATCTACTCAATATCACCATAGAAGCATACCAATTGACAAAGAACACAACATCAATCACACACACAACACAAGCTATACGTGGTTCACCCTCTCTCTAGGGCTACATCCACATAACTCTGTTTTATAATATATTAATACTAAGCATACAGTTCTTTTCTGCGCTCTGAGCTAGCATATCTTCTCTCTTCTCCTCTCTATCTCTACCCTCCCTGCGCACCCAGCTGCAGGGTTGATCTTCACACTTATTTGAAGATCTTACAATACCATAAGTCTCTCACACCTAGGAATTCTCTCTCACACAACATTAATCACTCATGCCAATAACAAAGATAGAACTAGAAATACCAACAACAACCCATCTCAAGTCCTTTATACCTCTATTTATACATTACAATAGCTCACTGACTGTCTTAGGCTGAGACCTAAGTGTCAAAACCCTATATACCAAAACCCTAGGTGTCTAAAACCCTAGGTCAACTTGACCCGCATTTTTAGGGATTCACTAACCTATCTTTCCTTCCTTCTCGCACGATTCTCCAAAGAATACACCGATAGCTTTTTCCACTTATTGAGTTTTCTACAATCTGGATTCCTTTCAAATCTGTCATCTTTGATCTTCTCATCCGGTAACCTACTTTCTCTTACTTTGCACCGTATTTTATGCTCTTTTGCTCACTTTGACCCAGTATCAGTCACTGTGTCTTCCGCGCAGTTCGCATTTTGCCTTTTATTTCTTAATCTTCGCTTGCTTCCATATCTAAGGGACAAAAGTCCCCCAACACTCACCTATGACTCATCCTGAGGCACTTCAGATCTGATCCTTCTATTTTACTGTGACTTCAAACTGCGTGGGGCAACCTGTGCTTCCATTTCTAGTCCTCCCTTCCTTCCTTGTGCATATTGTATTTTCTGTGTCTGGTACCTAGTTTCAACTGCACCTGGTACCTAGACCCTTTTCCTTTTTCTTTTACTTAGAGCTGTGAGGCAGCTAGTTGTCTCAATACAATTTCTACCGACTCCCATTCACTAATCCCTTCTTCCATTCTCCATTCAAAGTATTCAACTGCACAGATCCTCCTTCTATAACATAGGCAACCTCATATGGCCCAAGCCAATGCATTCTAAACTTTCCTGGATGCTTCATGAACTTGTTGTCATACTCCAATACCAAATCACCTTGCTTAAATGTCTTTTTTTTTTATGTGTCTATCATGGTAGGCTTTCTCTCTTTCTTTCTGAACCTGCTGGTGAAATCCTGCAATAAAGTTGTCTTCTTCTAGTTCGACCAACTACGCAAGCCTCTCTTGCAAAACTCCAGTGTCATCCATATATGTAAAGGTTGCAATTCTCAGACAAGGAACCAAATATTCCATGGGTACAACTGCTTCTAGACCATATACCAATTTCAAGGGGGTCTGCATGGTCAATTTCTTGCAAGTGGTTCTATAGGCCCATAATACTACTGGTACTCTCAAATCTCAGTCATCCCTATTTACACTGTATATCTTCATCATCGTTGTCTCCAAGATTTTATTGAATGCTTCAACTCTCCCATTTTCTTGTGGATGATAGGGTGTGCTCTTCTCATGGTAAACTTCAAATTCCTAAGTCAAGGATTCAATGGTCTTATTGATGAAATGTGTTCCTTGATCGCTCATAAGGGTCTTCAGGCATACAAACCTGGTTATGATGTCATCAAATATGAAGTGCACAACTGTAGTTTCACTGCATTTCTCAACTACTCTTGCTTCTGCCCATTTGGTCAAATAATTGATCACAATGATTATGTATCTAGCTCCTGTGTGCTTCCCTAGTGGGTTTATAGGTCCTATGAAGTCAATGGCCCATTTCTCGAATGCTTGTAGGGTCAGTTGTGGTGCTAAAGGAATTTCATCTTTTTTGGACAGTTTCCCAACTCTTTGGCATGCATCGCAGGCTCTGCAATAATCCTTAGCATCTTTGTGTAGAGTAGGCCACCAAAGGCCAGCCCTAATAATCTTTTGCGTTGTTTCTTTCCCTGCGTAGTGTCCTCCTACGATGCCTTCATGTGCTTATGCAAGGATCAATGGTTTCTCTTCTTCCATAACAAACCTAATCAGTACCTCGTTAGGTCTGATATTGTATATCTATCCAGCTATAAGTGAAAAATCTGCAGCGCGCATTACTAGTTGTTTCTTCTGGGTGATTGTATATTCACTAGGTGCCATTCCTGTTGGTAGGAACTGGACTATCCGTATGAAGTGATCATCAATTTTTCTTATGGCCAACAAATGTGCATCCGGCAGTGTATCCTCCAAGATAGTAGGCTCTTCTTGATGTTCCAACCTCGACAAGTGGTCAGGGCCTTTGTTCATTTGTCCTGTATTAACCACGATCTCAAAATCATATTCCTAAAATAACAGAAGTCATATGCATATTCTTTCCCCCAACACTGGCTTGTTGACTAAGTATTTCAGCATGGAGTGATTAGTAAACATTTTAAAGTGTCCTCCCAGCAAGTAGTGGCAAAACTTTTGCAGTGCATACACCATGGCTAACCCTTCTCTCTCAGTGGTGGTGTAATTAATCTCAGTTGTTGATATATTTCTGCTAGCAAAGTATAACGGGTGGTCAATGTCTCTTTTTCCTGGTTGTGCTAACACAACTCCTAATGCAATGGAAGCTGCATTGACATGCACATGAAACTCCTTACTCCAATCTGGGAAAACCAGAATAGGTGTAGTAACCATTTTTTGTTTCAGTGTGTCGAAACTCTATTGGCATTCCTGTGTCCAATGAAACTGACAATATTTCTTCAAAAGATTCTCCATGGGTGTTGTAATCTATGCATATCCCTTAATAAAATTCTTGTAGTATCCAGTATGCCCCAACGCAGTGCACAACTGTTTTACTGGAGTAGGAGGGGGTAGATCGACTATAATGGCAATTTTAGATGGGTCTACCAACAATCCCTACTTGCATACAATATGACCTAACAACACTCCAAATGGTGAAAATAAGATGCATTTCTTCAAGTTTAAGGAAATCTGACACTACCTTCATTTGTCCAACATTAGCGTTAGACATTCAATATGATTATGCAAAATGCTGAAAACAGGCCAATCATCAAAATATGCTTCCAAGAACTTATGTAAAAACTCAAACACTTCGACCACCACCCTAGAAAATATGGATGGGGTGTTCTTCAATCCAAATGGCATCACTGTATACTGGTAGGATCCCCATTTTGTTGCAAATGTGGTCTGATGGCGATCTTCCTTGGAAATCCAGATCTGATGGTATCCTGAAAATTCATATGTAAAAGAATATACCTCCTATCCTCCTACATTGTCTAACACTTCATCAGTAAATGGTGTAGGGAATGGGTCATGAAAATAGGCATCATTCATCTTCCTGAGATTTGCGCAGATCCTGATCTCTCCTGTATTTTTGTCTTGTATCACCATAGGGCTAATCCATTCTGACTCTTCAACAGGTTCTATGATCCCTGCTTCCAGCATTATGTCAAACTCAATAATCACTTTCTCCTTATATTTAGGGTTCAATCTGTAAGGTATATGTTTGACTGGTCTGGCATCTGGTTTCAAAGGGATCCTCATCTCTCCCATAAGCTGATGAGTTCTATGTATATGTTTTCATGTTCATATGCATGGTCTTCTTCTCTGATGGGTTCTGTGTATCTCTAAATTTTATCAGGATCTAAAGGTGAAATGACCTTAAGGCCATCTCTTTCAAATGCCATTTTTCTTTTCTTTAAATCAACCACAGTGGAATTATTGAAATCCCAATCAATTCCTAATAGCGCAAGGTAAGGAAAACTATCTTCAACTATCTCAATCACCTCAAAATATGCAAACATCCTTACTCTGTCGATGTCCACAGGGACATGTTCCAATCTTCCAAAGGGACTTACAGCTTGCTGATTAGCCATCCTAAGCCTGATAAGGGAATATATCAACTTAGGTTTTCCCATCAGTACCCAGGTTTTATTCTTCATGACATTGACCTCCGACCCTAATTCGAGGACCACATAATCTAAATCATACTCTCCAATTTGAGCATTAAGGTGTAGTTCTTTATTTTTCCTTCTCCTTTTTGATACTTGGTGTACTGCTCTATTCAGTAAAGTATCTACCCTTCCTATCTCATATTGTCTGACCAAATTTTGCAGTTCTTGTATGGCTTTCTCATCTTTAATCATCTCTATAAACGTATACAAGAAACTGACAAGTTTACTCACCTCTTTTCCATCTTCAGGTGAAGCAAAATGATCAAATGCCAGAGGCATTCCACACTCTCTTACTTATGGTCATGTATTCGATGAAGAGCCTTCATCTCTCCCGAATTATTTTCTTGCCTCCTCAAAGATTTGTCTTTCTTTCTTTGCATCAAACACTTGTGTCTTCTTTTTAGCTTTCCTAACTCCTGATTTTTCTATAGTATTTCCTTGGATCACTCTATCCTCTCCTGAAACAATGCCTCCTCTAGTGATAACAATGAATCTGGGATCTCCTCTGCGAGGTTCTTATTTGATTAGTTTTATTTGCAGGTTCTTCTGAGGTCCTCGTATCTCCTGAATTTTAGCTAGTAGTGATGGACATTCCTTGATAAAATGCTCGAAGGAGTTGCAATAGCTGGAAGTGGTACAAGGGTTATGATAGTCCCTTGCATGGTGTCCTGGTTGTGCACAGTTATAATAGATTATTTTTCCTCGACCTCGACCCATACCTCCTCCTCTTCCTCTTCCTCGTAATCCACCATGAGGGTTGAAGTTTCCTCTCCCCGGGGAGTTATACTGCGTAATGATTCCTTCTTGTTGTAATTCACCTTGAATTTTGTATATATCCCTTGACCTTTCATTCATGAGGTCATAAGCCCTACAATCCCTGTCATCATGTGCTACTGACTTACAGAACATGCAATACAGATTTGTGGGTGTCTGGACATAGTTTTGCAGATAGTAACATTCACCAGGGTGATGTCTATTTCTACATACCTTGCACCAGGGTAGGGTGACTTGCTTCAAGGGGATCGAAGATCTAGAGGCCAAGTATTCATGGAATAGGGGACAAT